>JAATHB010000817.1:0-11243 GCA_014822075.1 Fusarium buharicum
ATAGTTAGGTAAGGCATATAAAGAAGCCTAATAGTTAACGACAGAAGAAGAAGAGCATCTTATAGCTTAAGATAAAGCTTATTTCCTATATTATAACTCTTATAGCTACCTAGAAGCTATAACTTAATTATTATTTATTTGTTATTAAGCGTAGAAACCGTGTTCTTAGGTATTAGGTATAATACCTTATTATAGCTAAAAAAAAACTATAACTTAAATTATGCCGCCTTGATCTATCGTTATGATATAAGAAGGTTAGAATGATTAAACAAAGCTTCTGCATGCAGTCTTGTTCTGCAGCCACGTATCTAAATCAGAGGCTATTAAAGCGATGTCTTTTATGGTTCTTCTTACATTACATCTATATTTCATTCTATCAGCCTAATGATACATTAGACTCTTCACCCGGTACTTTGAATGCGGTCTTGGCAAAACTAGGACAATTGTACTTCTGTCAGACTAGAAATGCTCCAGGTCAATAAGTGTATAAGGATTGGTTACGAAAACCGTGGCGTGGATGCTCTTAGGGCTAGTGGGCGATACAATAAAGCAGCGAGAAGAGGCCACTAAACTGACTGACTTTAAGTTTATTCTCTTTCTGCCTTGGAATTAAGTCGCTCATCAATAATAAAAACCCCTACTAAACTTGTCCATCGCGTCTGTGTCTGAATGATTGGTGAACGTCAACTGGCTTTTGTTCTTCACCTAGTGGTCAAGTCGAGAATGAAGATTGACTATCCTACATTACATGAGCCTAAACTTTCAACAAGATTAAAGATCCCAAATGGACTGTTCAAGCTTCACAGTGCATACAAAAAACACTTATCATCAGACGAGTGGACGATGAAATCACCGCGGACCTTTCTTTGTCCACCATTTTAACTCGATTAGTACTAATGCCATTCCGCTTCAACTACCCCAACACCATTCAGCCTATAGTTCAAGGTGCAGTTGTCACATGAACTCATCTGGAATTGATACAGCCAGGCAAGCTACCAGCACTAGGTAGAATATGGTCCGATTTCCCCGCATAACAACGGTGATTTCCTTGTCCGCCGCCCACAGTGAGTTAAGCTTTTTGGCCAAGTAGCCAAGCCAGGTCTAACGAACGCTGATCTGGGGGAAATCTGGGGTCCCGGAGAGCACATCTTGAAGGCGATCTTGAGAGCGGGTGGCCTGTGCAGACGTAGCAGCTCTGTTTTGCCGCTTCCGTTGCCGTTACTGTGCTATAGCTCGTTGGGGGATATAAAGTACTAGACCTTCCACAATGCCAATTCATAGTTCTTTCAGGAACAGTGTCTTCTGCTCTTCTTCACGAACACCTCACCTTCAACATGACGGCTGATTTCAAGCGTGGAAGCGTTGAGCATAAGCCCAACGACAACTTTGTCGAAATGTCAAACGCCGACCCTGTTGACAAGAATGGCGTCCTTATTGATCCCGAGGCTGACTACTCGGGTGCTGTCAAGAAGACAGATCCTGCAGAGATTCGTCTCGTCAGGAAGCTCGACTGGCGCATCATGCCCACTCTATGGGCAATGTACTTTCTCAACTACGTAAGTAGTCGAAGTGGTGTGAAATTGTAAATAGTCTATGATACTGACGGCTGCAGCTTGACCGCAATGCCATTGCTCAGGCGCGTTTGAACGATCTGGAGGAAGATCTTGGTCTTGTAGGAACTCAGTATAACACCTGCATCTCAATTCTATTCGTCGGGTAGGTTCATCAGACCGTCATGTCTTTGCATCGATAGCTAACTCCTGCCAAGTTATCTACTCATGCAGATCCCATCGAACATGCTAATCTCGTCGAAACACGTCCGACCGTCAATCTACATGTCGATCTGCATGATGGGCTGGGCCATTGTCTCTGCCTGTACGGCTCTTGCTAGGAACTACACCGATCTCGTCGTTCTTCGATTCTTCCTCGGTGTCGCAGAAGCACCTTTTTACCCGGGTGCCCTTTACCTGCTATCGATTTTCTATACTCGAAAAGAAATCGCCACTCGTCTATCGATCTTATACTCTGGCAACATCTTTGCCACTTCCTTCTCCGGCCTGATTGCAGCGGCAGTATTCGGCACTATTGATGGTCATCACGGACTTAAGGGCTGGCAGTGGCTCTTCATTATCGAAGGCGTTCTGACATTCGCAGTTGGCATTATTGGTATCTTCACTCTGGCCGATGGCCCCCTTACTACGCGATGGTTGAGCGAAGACGAACGACAGCTTGCCCATGAGCGAATGTTACGGGATACTGTCGGACTTCAGGAGAGCAAGGGAGCTCGGGCTGGATTCAGTCAAGCTGTCCGAGATCCCCGGCTTTGGCTATTCTGCCTTATTCAGAATATGCATCTGTCTGCCTGCTCCTTCAACAACTTCTTCCCCACCGTTGTTGGCTCCTTGGGTTTCAACAGCACAATTACCTTGGTTCTTACCTGCCCACCCTACTTGGTCTCTGGATTCTTTGGATACCTAGCCGGAATGTCCTCGGGAAGATTCAACGAGAGAACCTGGCATATCACTGCTTGCATGAGCATGGCACTGGTTGGCTACATCATCTCTTGTGTCACTCTCAACACTCCTGCTCGCTACATTGCCTGCTTCCTCTTTGCTAGTGGTGCATATGCTGTCAACTCCATGATCTTGGGATGGGTTTCCGCTACTCTTGGCTCGACTCCTGAGAAGAAGTCCGTTAGCTTGTCAGTTGTCAACGTCACAGCCAACGCGTCCTATATCTACACTGCGTATCTGTACCCCAAATCTGATGGACCTCGCTACTTGATCGGAATGGCGAGCAACGCTGGGTTTGCAACCATGTGCATTGCGGCGACATGGGCCATGAGATTCTGGGTTGTCCGCGACAACAAGAGGATGGACCGAGAGGGAAACACTTCCGCAACTCGGTATGCTTACTAAACCAGAGGAAGGAAAATGGTTGGACGTAAGAAAAGATCGATCAATGTATCATTACATATAGGGAGGGGGGAGGAACCTTAACATACGATTGTGCTTCTGTGGCATCATGTATCAATCCTCTCAGTATAGCTATCCAAGTCTGATATATCGACCACTGCTTTGTATTTATAAATGGGTCCTGTTCATAATGAGAGTTATACGCGAAGCTGTGACTTCTAGACATGTTTAGGTTTTGGGAGTGGCACTGTTCCAGGAACAAGCGTTGTACACACGTGTGCAATAGCAACACGTTGGTTTCTGAGATAAAGTAGATGTCTAAAGAATGCTTTTTATCCGAGATATGGGCCAGGTTTGAAGATAAGTTTTGATGCTATGCCTTTGTTAAATATGTAGATGTTGCATATAGTAGATGCACTCGTCACCAAAGCCACCACCCGGTTCTAGGTCATAGGGGCCTCAATGTGATCGGCCTGAACGTACTATCTCGCAGCGACATGTTTGCGGTTGCCCTTCAGATTGCAAAACTTCATGTATTAGTTTAAATGCTATCACAAATATTGCTCGTTTGAATCAACAATACTTAGATTCGTCAGTGATGAACACCCCAATCACGTCGGCCTTTATGAAAGCTGAATAGTCCCCTCATGCTCTTGATGAGATAGTAGTTGTTAAAGCTGGGCCTCATGTTATGCTGCTTCCAAGGACCTGTTATTCCATCACTCCAATAAACAAGGTCACACATACATATTTGCCAGCCCTGAACTAAATGATCACACGCTATTCCCTAGCTACAGCATCTCATCTTACACGATGTGTACCGAAGTCATCGTCATAGGTCCATTTATGTGAACTGTTTATACCACAGATAGTGTTAGAATGAGCTAGAATACACGTGTATCAACCGAACCCACCAAGCGCGCGAGAAAGACGTCTAGAATCATCATTGTTGCTAGAAGACACACCCATAAAGATACAATCAAAACAAAAACCATCTGAATTCATCTACATCGCCTAGCAGCTGTCCCACATATTCGCCTTGTTCTCAAAAGCCCTGTTGATCTCACCTCAGATCAAGAATTAAGCCTTTGTGAGAAACCTAGCAGGCTTCATCCACCAGGCCAAAGGAATCAAAGTAGCCAGCGCAATGGCGATTATGCTCACCGTCTGCCCACTGGAGGATGGGGCTGGCTCCGGAGGCGCAGACCGCGCTAGTTCGTGTTAATAACTGGAACGACGTTTCTGCCGACAAGAGGATCTTACCTTCTTCCTTGACATCATCCAACAGCTCATCAACGCTCTCGTATTCTTGATGCCAGCACTTGGCTATTGGGGCCTGAAGAGCAGGGAGTGAGCCGAGGCTTGGAAACTCTCCACGGCGGATGGCGTCTTCGATGGATTCGTCATCGAGCCCCTCAAACGGCTTTTGCCCCGACAACATCTCATAATAGGTAGAGCCGAGGGCAAAAATCTCACTCGTAATGGTTGAATCCTCAGCATCAGGGTGACAGTGACCAATCTCATACCACGATGAGTTTTCCTCTCCATCAAGCGACGATCCTCCAAAGTCACCAACAAGTGCATTGAGATCCTCGTCGAGAAAGATATTGTTGCAGGAAATATCAGAGTGAAGAATGCCGTGAGAGTGGAGGAAGGCAATAGCATCGGTTGCCTGTTCTGCCCAGCGAAGCTTCTTGGAAATGTGGATGCGAGAGCCTTGTCCGAGATATTGCCTCACGGTGCCATTTTGGGCAAACTGGAGAATGACGGATCCATCCATCAGGCCATAGTACTGCATGATGCCCTTGTGCCAGGGAGAGCGATATCGGAGCCGTTCATAGACAGCAATCTCAGTCTTCTTCTCGATGGCCGCGTTGCCAGTGTAGCACTTGGCTACAGCATTGAGGCGATGGACTCGCGAGGAGAGACCTGCGCCGACCGTCTCAGTTGTCCGGACGCTAGCAGGCACTTGGACGGTTGACTCTGAGATAACTGACATGTTTGGAAGAGCGAGTCGTGAATCGTGCGTGAGATTGAGAGTCGGATTGGTTGTTGGCTAAGTATGCAAGTTAGGTGTTGACAGGGTGTGTTTCGGTGAACAGCTGATATGAAATGAGAAAATTAGCTCGAAATGGTCACCTGATGAGAGATTAAGCTTAGCTAATATGGGTTCCACCGGTGTAACACCATCTCTTATTGGCCCTAGTCACCGTGGACATGTATGGTTGTATGCAAGCTACAGTAGGTAGTAGCTATTTATACATCCATCTGATTAGTCTATTTCTCCAACATGTGGCCAAGAGGTACTGTAGGTAGATAGTTATGATGGGACAGTCTTGTAGACGCTGAAAGAATACTTTAACTCTCACATTAACACAACACTGTTGAAACTGGTCTCGGCAGCACTAGCCAGCATGGTGGAATTTGCCGCCCAACACATGTCAAGACCATCTGCATAAGATGGTAATGACTCTTTCACAGCATGTCGTTAGTCTGCATGCTGCCCCTTGAGACCATTCAGGATGTAGAAGTCAGCTTGGTGAGAAGATTCCTAGTTTAGGCACTAGACCTTTCGGTGAGGGAGTTGCATACACATGTACAGCAGAATACAATGCCAACCACAAAGATGCAAGACGCATTTTCTATTTCATAATTTCACATCAGGCTCATTCTACATTCTTAGCTCAAGCATAGTAGCATAATGTGCGGGGCCAGAAGCAGTTGCGCGTCTGACGGAGCGGGAGAATGTTGGTCCGGGACATGCGTCAGGAATTGAGCTACCTAGAATTAGTTCATCGCAAAGCACCTATGTTCGAGTTCCCAGTAGCAGCTGGGGGGGCTGTAATGCAGGATGATAGCTATACTCGTGCGGCCTTTTATAGTTCTGCTGTATTTTCTTATATCGCAGCGCCGAGTATCTCTCACGTTTCAACTATGTTCTATAGCCAGGCCGATTGAGATTTGTAAACAGTGGCAACTTAATAGGCCGTGATATCTTTCTCTCTAACCAACAAACTTAAGGAGACAAATCATACAAAGATATTAAAATAAAGTACTACAGAACTCCTAGTCACTAACTAAAACATTAAAAGATAGACACTTTACCCGATCGGCGTCTCAGAAAGGCCGCCTACCCTAGAGACTTATATGCTTCCTTAGGGACAGTCTGACATTCTTTTACAAGGAATCGATTCTACAGGTAAAGCATATTTCTCACCACGCTCAAGTTTAAATTCCATTATTCTGGCCATAGTCTGGTCGCTTAGTCGTCCCCTGCCAGTTATTGTTGATCATACAAAAGTCACGACATAAGTTGAAGAAAAAAGGTTTTGAGAGGCATAGTGAGATAGAACATGTAAAGCCAATATACTTACAAGTAATGTTTCATACACTTAAGTCTTGTGTCAAATCACCACGAGCTATTGTCCAGGTGGCTGCCTCTATCTATTATCCGACCTCATATGCATCGGATGAGATCAACTTATTACCTGAATTCTACGATGGACAGTTCAGCTAAACCAAATCTGTCTTAGCAATCGACCGACTTCCGCCCGGCCTTTTTACAAATATGCCCGGCGCTGCTAACCAAGCGAAATGTGTATCGGGCCATCGGATGTCATTCCACCAACAAAATGACAAAATCACGAGATTCAAAATGTTGCCCCATTCTCCTACGTTCAATACTCTCTATCCTGAGCTCCCGCTTTGTATCTAACAACATGTCGGAAGGCAGAAGCAATGCATCAATCTCTTTCAACAACCAACACACCGGCCCCATCAATCAATGATAGCACATCTATCGAACAAGATTGCCCAGCGCTAGTTCAACCTGATGGACCACCTGATGGAGGCTACGGCTGGGTCTGCACGGCTGCTGCTGCCATGATCAACGCACACTCATGGGGCTTCAACTCGGCTTATGCTGTGTTTTTGGCACACTATCTGAAAACCGATGTCTTCCCCGGCTCAACGCCTCTTCAGTACGCTTTTGTCGCCTCACTGAGTCTTACATTTCTACTTTTGGTTTCACCTCTGGCCACGATCGCCGTTAGAGATATTGGAATTAGGCCAACAATGTTTTGTGGAGTCATTCTTGAAACGGCAAGCTTACTTTGTGCAAGCCTAGCCACCAAGATATGGCATCTATTTCTCACGCAGGGTATCTGTTTTGGCCTGGGTCTTGGTCTTCTCTTTATACCCACTGCAGCTGTCGTTCCCCAATGGTTTACGACCAAACGATCCTTAGCCAGCGGCGTGTCGCTTGCTGGTGCCGGCTTAGGGGGTCTTGTTTATTCGCTTGCTACAGGGGCCATGATTCGAGACCTTGGCATCTCCTATGCTTTTAGGATCCTTGGAATACTCGCTTTCGTGGTCAATACTAGTTGCGTCCTTCTGATTAGAGATCGCAGCAAGGCATCCAGTGTGCGTCAGGCTGCTTTCAACCTAGCTCTGCTCAAGAGGTATGAATACCTACTGCTGCTTGGTTTCAGCATTTTTACCATGCTTGGGTACTTTATCCTCATCTTGACATTGGCCAACTACGTAAACAAGATTGGACTCGACTCTTCAAAAGCCTCAGTTATTAGTGCACTCTTTAACGGGGGTCAAGCAGTCGGGCGGCCGTTGGTAGGGTATTTCAGTGACAGAATGGGTCGAATGAACATATCAGGGTCCATGACATTCTTGGCTGGTGTCTTATCACTCACTGTATGGACCAACGCACATAGTTACGGCATGCTGCTGTTCTATACCATCAGTGAAGGACTCGTCGCTGGAAACTTTTGGGCGACTATTGCACCATTGATGGCCGAAGTAGTTGGCTTGGATCAGGTACCTTCGGCGCTGAACATGATGTGGTTGAGTGTCGTGTTGCCGTCTACCTTTAGTGAGCCAATCGCACTACAAATTGTTGCTGGCACGGGAAGCTACCTCGGGACACAGCTGTTTACAGGACTTGTATACATCGCTGCAGCCGTTTGCATAGGCCTCTTGCGAGGGTGGAAGATTGGCCACTGGAACAGAGGCGAATCAGTCGGAGCAAATGAGGAAAAGCCATTCTGGCGACATTGTTTGACTTTAAAAACTGTATGATAATGGATGTCGTCTTGATGTCTTACTAAGGCTATGATGGATTAGGATACATCTAAATTCAACCACGGTCCATGAAATGCAAGTGATAATTTTAGTGACAGATTACATCAGATCTACATGACATCCCAAGACGTATATGTGAATCAGTTATAACAGGTTGTTCAATGCCTCCTGAAGCTCTGACTGAGAACCTTCCTCAAATGGCTATGAAAGAGCGGAGCTAATGCAGGGGGTTTCGTCTATTTGTGAATCTCCGGCGCGACGCTATACCAACCTGGTCCAAGCCGATTGATGTAACCCCCCTGCCTTGTTATCAGCGGCTTGGCTAGGCTTGAGAACCGGTGTTCCGGAGACTAACAGGGAGACGGTAACTGTGTATAGTAGGTATGTCCTACTTCTGTGTCATCCAGAGTAACCATGCCGGTTGCTGAGATTCATCAGGTGTGCTTTCTCATCGCCCTAAAACCTCGGCAGTAAGAATTCTCGATTTAGATAGCATTAAATACTTACAATACTATTGGCTCAGGTCCTTTGCCGAAATTACATGCCAAAAATGGCCAACAATCCGCTCTGTTGGTGCTACTCATACTCACCTCACGGATGGGGCAATAGCCTGAGCAATTAAGAACATGGGAGTTTGTTATACTACCTGGTCAGCATTGAGCTCCAGAACTTCCTCAAAGCAAACTCGTAGGAAAGAGATAAAAGTCTTAAAGAGCCATCCGTATAAACTTTATCTGTCGCAGGGACCTCCATTGTCCAGTATCATCATTCCCTCAACCTAATTCCCTTACTACGGGTTCATTCGTGATCCATCAACTTATTCTATCATGAGGTACCCATTCTTCTTGGGCCTTTTGGCCTTGCCAGCTTCTGTGTGCGCCGTTGCACTAGACGGCTATGAATACATTGTTGTGGGCTCTGGAGCTGGAGGTGGCCCTTTGGCCGCCCGCCTAGCATTAGCTGGCCACAGGACTCTTCTCATCGAAGCCGGCGATGACTTCAATTCAGTCAATTACACTGTCCCTGCTTACTCGGCAAACGCTTCTGAAGACCCCGAGATCGCTTGGAACTTCTTTGTGCACCACTATGCAGACGATAAGCGACAAGCACGCGACTTCAAGACCACCTACGACACACCAAACGGCGAGTATACTGGCCTCAACCCTCCACGCGGTTCGAAGCTCAAGGGAACACTATACCCCCGAACTCAAGCTTTGGGAGGTTGCACAGCGCACAATGCCCTGATTGCGGTCTACCCGCATCAATCGGATTTTGACTACATCGCGTCCCTTACTGGTGACAAGTCGTGGTCAGCTGAGAATATGCGCAAGTACTTTGTCAAAGCGGAGGAGAACCGACACTTGCCTCCAGGACAAGATGGTCACGGATATGATGGTTGGCTTGGCACAGAGAATGCCCCTCTCAGCATCCCCTTGAACGATGCCCAGCTCCTCAGCCTGCTCAGTGGGGGTGCTGTTGCTCTCACTGAGGTGACTGGTACCAACATAACCATGGACGGCCTCATTGCTGGTGACGCCAATGCCAACACGAAGAGTCGTGACCAGGGACCTGGCTATTATCAGATCCCGTTGTCTAGCCGGGAAGCCAGCCGTGTCGGACCCCGAGAGCTTATCCTCGCTGTCAGGGATGCTACTTTCGAAAACGGAACCAAGAAGTATCCGCTTGATGTCCGCACCAACAGCTACGTCACCAAAGTCACCTTTGACAAGTCCAAAACTCCCAGAGCCACTGGCGTCAACTTCGTCGATGGTAAGCATCTGTACAAGGCGAGTCCCTTGTCTACTGGTGCCGCCGGTAAGCCAGGTAGTGCCAAGGCATCCCGCGAAGTGATCGTTGCTGGCGGTGTGTACAACACTCCACAGATTCTTAAGCTTAGTGGCATTGGCCCAGCCAAGGAGTTGAGGAAGTTTGGCATTCCAGTTATTTCCAACCTTCCTGGTGTTGGAACCAACCTCCAAGATCACTACGAGATCAGTGTCCAGGGAAACACTCCCAAGGACTTTCCCGCCTTGGATGGCTGTACCTTTGGCTTATTCACTGATCAGGATCCTTGCCTGGACCGATGGAGGAACCCTGTGAGCGGAGACCGTGGTATCTACTCGTCTTCAGGGCTTGCTGCTGCTATGTACTACCAAAGCAGTACTGCAGCTAACGATAACTTCGATATCTTTGCTTTTGGTGGCCCCGTCAACTTCCGAGGATACTTCCCTGGCTACGCTGTCAATGCAACCATCGAACATGATTGGTTCACGTGGGCCATTCTTAAGGCACATCCCCGTAACACCGCTGGCAATGTTCTGCTTCGCTCTGCCAATCCTCTGGATGTGCCCAAGATTACCTTTAACTACTTCGACACTGGAAACGGCGACTCGTCCAGTGATCTCCAGGCCCTGTACGAGGCTGTCGAGCTGACGCGCAAGGCATTCGACCGTCAGGACGTTAACATCACCGAAGTCCTCCCCGGCGCTCATGTGACTTCGCAGAAGGACATCGAGACCTATATCAAAGATGTTGCTTGGGGACATCATGCCTCATCTACTTGTCCCATTGGTGCAGATGGAGATCCCATGGCTGTGCTTGACTCCAACTTCCGTGTGCGAGGTGTTGCAGGTTTACGCGTTGTTGATGCTTCGGTTTATCCGCGCATTCCGGGTACTTTTACCGCTGTGTCGACCTTCATGGCAGCAGAGAAGGCTGCGGATGTTATCTTGTCAGGTTTAAAGAACTAGCATCCTACTGATCTAAGTTCCCTTTGTAATAGAAGATGTTATAACTCTGGATTGAAACAGTTTTATAAAACATAATTTATATGAATATGAATATAGTGCTCGGATCGTTACTTAACTGTTAGTGTTATAAGACGAAACTCAAGTGACATATAACCTGCCACAGATTGCCGCTTTTATAGCCTTTTTGCTTACTGGCTTAACTTTAGCTTAGCTATTTATTAGCCCCTATTAGCTTCTATTAGCTTTAATTACCCCTTTAGCTAAGCGGCAGGGTAGTACTGCTTTTATTATCTTTAGGCCCTTAACCTTTAAGTCTTATTACTTACTTTAATTCTTATAACGTATACAATAAGCGGGCGGCACAGATAAGCGAGCGGCACAACATACTATACAGCTAGAAGTAACTTACCCTATAGTATCTTAAAGCTTAAATAAAGTAGCTAAAAATCTAGAAAAATTAAATTTATAAATAGTATAATTAGCT
>JAATHB010000821.1:0-13349 GCA_014822075.1 Fusarium buharicum
GGTGGGGGAATCGAGGGAGGCTCCATCGAACCTCCCGAGTTGTTCAGAGGGTCTGTGTAAGCTCGGAACTAAAAAGGTCTCGTTAGTACGAGGCGTCCATAAGATCAGTTGACACTAGGAGATGTGATAAGTCGGCAACGGATAGGCGTCCCGTAGAAAACTCTGGCATCGCAGCATGATCCCCCATTCCATTTCGTTCCTTCGTATGCGGCATACACTCCTAACTCTTTTCTCCGTTCCAATCATAACTCTATACAGATCCCAAATTTGGTCGTGCTCTAGACCTTTACATGATAATCCTGCCATGTCCATCCTCCATCCATCTAGAAACCCACAACGCCTGGTATAATGTCTTATAATTTCGCCGTCGACAGCAGCCTCATGAGCTCCTCAATATCAATGTCCTCAAGTGTCTCAAGGTCGTCAAGCTTGGGGCTCTCGTGAGTCTGCATGCTTCGCGTCTCTCGTCTTGTGCGGGGGCGATCAAGACTTCCCCAGTAGGACGAACTCTCCTAGGGGTTTCCTGCTGGCTTTCGGATATCCTCAACCTGCTCCGCATGCTGTTGCTCTTCGCTTCGAGATGTATCTCGGAGAGGAGCTCCAGAATCGACCAAATCCATAGGAGAATCCATTGTAACATCCTGTAACTCCCCAAAGTCCGGCGAATCCTCTCGGAGAGGCTCCGGGGAGTCCATGATCACGTCCTCGGGGGACTCCGCTATGCCAGGGTATCCAGGGATGCCATGATCCTCGCCATCTTCAGCGGAAACACCACTCACCTCAGAATTGACATCCTCCTCGTCCCCATCGCCGTCTTCGTCCTCCTCGTCACTGCTGCTACCAAACCCCGACATTAACGTTCCGGCGCTGATGGTGAATGGGCCGATACCGTTTCCGCTGTCCTGGTTAAGCTCGATTCCTCCGTTGAGACCGGCTTCAGCTAGTGCATTGGAGCCGCCGCCAGAGCCGCCGCTCAACCCAGACAAGCCTACGCCTCCAAGTCCGCTGCCGCCCATTGATCGGTTGCCCATAGCCACCTCTGGTCGTACCCCGCCTAGGATAGCATTATCTCGCTCGCGGGTCTCGGCGAGAGATCCTTCAACGTAACTGATCCATTCCTGACTCATGACTCGATCAAGAACTGTCTCGGACAACAGCTCCGGGGGATGTCGTTCAGTGAACTTGACAACCTCCTCAGCAATCAGAGTGAGGTGACCCATGTAGCCCATGCGGGTCTTTGTCTTGGCTTGAGACTCATCACTGGCTTGTTGGCCATTGATGATGGCGCTTGTGATGTCAGCAGCTTCAAACAGAGAAACGGCTAGATTGGGGTTGTAGCTGCGGTCCATGGGGCCGTTGAAAACTTGTTGGACAATATCGTAGACAACGTTGTGCAAAAAGTTGTTCCAGGGGTACGCAAAGAAGAAGTTCTGCTACAGTTAGAATAATGTCTAGTATCAAACGCGATGAACTCACTAGAATGGTTGGAACAACACGATACTCGACAAATTGGAGCTTGAGGAAGTCTCCAACGACGGGCTCCTCAGCAGGTCGGCCACTGGACTGCTCCTCTGTTGACGGCTTGGGGTCCTTGGCCTCAGAAGTCAAATCTCCTTCAGCAGTGGGCTGGGCATCACCAGCTAGCTTCTCAGCCGCTTGGGGCGGGCGGTCAGCTCCAGATTCAGGCGCGGGAGGAGCTGAGAAGAGAGGCGCGGGCGTGTCCTCAGGATGAGGCGAAATGCTGCGATCCTGGCCCTCCTCGCCCTTGGCTGTGGCTTCAGTTGGCTCGACCTTGGATTCAGGTTCTGAAGGAGCCGGTGTCAACACAACTGATGAGTCAGAAGTATCCTCCTTGGGAACATCCTCTTGCGCATCGGTAGCTGGCTTTGGCTGCTCGTTCTGTCCACTGCTGGCTTCCTTGGATTCCGTCTTTTCAGTAGAATCGGCTTTGGCTGGCTCTTCGGACGCAGACTCGGCAGGCTTGGCCTTTGAGGGCGACAAAGGCGCAACCACGAGATCAGGCTCGTCGAACCGAGTCTCATCCGCCTTGGCACCTGGCTGGGGAGGGCTGAGCGGCTCCTCCACAAAATCGTCCTCATCCTTACCTGAGAGCGAAGTTGTAGAAGCAGGTGGAATATCATCTTCAGCCTTGACGAACTCGTGAGAAGTATCCTCGCTCATCTCCTTGCTTGGCTCAACCTCCTCAAAACCGTCGTCATCGGCGTTGGTAACTTCGAGACGCCGGCTTTCCTCGGGCGCAGCTCTTCGCATCGTCAAATCGTCGGTGGAGTGGTCTTCCTCCTTAAGCGGAGCCAGCTTGCCCTCGGAACGAAGACGTTGTCGTTCAACATCACGCTGAGCGATGAGCCCTTCAGATCCCGGTTCATTTAACAAGCCCATGTTACTGCAATGCAACAACTCGGCCATGAGCTCACATGTCTTAAAGCGGTCAAAGCCAAGAGGTTCGAGCTTGACACCAAAGGTTGAGTCAATCTTGTCCTTCTTGGAAGGGACGTCCATGATCAAGCTCATGAACTTTGGAACGTTCTCGGCGAAGAGGCGGAGAAGGGTGCCGAGGTAGATGGGATCGCGACTTGAGGGCGCGGCGCTTGCCTCGGTGCCCATGTCAGGGTCGTAGTCGGAGTTGTTCTTTCGGATAACTTCGATGATAATGCCGACACCGACAGTAAGAGGGTTACCGCCGCCAAGCATATAACCGATGAGCTGCTCGATGCATGGTTTGGAGACGAGCTGGCGGGTGAGCTCGTTGGGGCCGATGCACTGTTGCTCGTTCTGGGAGGCGTTGGCCGAGATTGTAATGATGGCCTTGATAAAGTCGCCGGCAGCAGTCTGAACAACCCAGTTGTTCTCGGGACTAAGGCAGGAGAGTAGCTTGGGGATAATATCTTTGGAATACAGCCACTAGATAGACATGACAGGTTAGTACAAGTGCAAAGATTAAGCAGAGGTTTAAAGATGCACATACCTCGACCACACCCTGGCCACCCTCGTTACGGTCCAGGGCAATAATTTTGAGCAATAGGTCCATGATCATGGGACACTCAACATGCTTGAGAAGATTAGGAACAGCATCTGGAAGACTCGTCAAGAGCTCCATCATGTCCTCGGTCTTCTTTTCAAACAAAGACTCATTGACCTTTGTGAAGTAGCTCGCCTGGAGGGGATCGAGCGGGGCAGGGCGGGACAGAAAGTTCCAAAAATCGCGAATCAATGGTCGATTCTCAGCCAAAGCCTCGTAGATTGACCAGGTATCAGAGCTGAGAATTTCGCAAGCTACAAAGGCGTAGCGGTTGCGCTTCTTTTCCTGCTCCTCCTCGTCATCGTTGCCAGGGTCGGTGGCGCGGGAGGATGCGCGCGGTCGCGAGAAGGGGAGTAGGCGGTTTTTGGCCTTGGCCTCTTGATCGGTGGACTCGTCGGGGGTTTCGACGGTCTCGAGCTTGGGAGCGACTACATAATCGAGGAGGTTGTCGAGAACCTTGTCGCTGCGCAGGTATTCGATGAGCTTTGAGTTGTGCTGCTTGAGCTCCTGGATCAGATCGCTCTCGTCGAGCAACTCCTCGAGGGTAAAATCGGGCTTGTCGAGGATTGTATCGATAGTGGAGATGTTGGCGTAACCGCCAAACCTCCAAAACATGGTGAAGGGTGTATGCCTCGGCGCTGTTGTCGCAGCACCGGAGCGGTTGGCGGAAAGGTTGAAGGGTTGATGGAGGTGGAGGAGTCGAAATGGATCATGTAATCAAGACGGGATCGAATCGAATCGAGTCAGGCAGGCAGGCATAAGGTAAGGCGGGTCTGGGCGGAGAGACAGGCCAGTCCAGTAGCACCTCAGGTCAGCCTCTGAGGAAATGGAGATGCTGTCTGGGGGATGAATCGATGCGATAGACGATTAGAGATCCAACTATGGCATTCCCAGAATGCCTTGGCAGTAATGGTCAGTTGAAGACAGGTGAAGGTCGTCGCGTCGCATTCGCACGTGCGGGGAGGGGGCAAAAATGGGATGGCCTGAAGGAGACACCAACTGTAAGCAACCAGCCAGAAATAAAAAGAAGAAGAAAAATGAATCAATCAATGGTGGTGCAGTGATGTCAGGCTCTCACGATGGAGAAGCTGAGAGAGAGAGTGAGTGGTGACTCGGAGCCGGAGTGAGTGAGAATGAGAGAGTGAGCAACTAAGCATGGATGGAACCTCGTGCTCGTGAGTGGGCAGAGTGGCCGAGGGGCATTTAGCGAGCGGCAGCGGTAGCGGTAAGGTACCTAGAGTGCCAAAAAAGAAAATACATACCGAGTTAAATCCAGGTTCGCACACACTCTCAGCTCAAAAGCACGCGACAGCTTGGGCGTCAATTTATCTCGAGGGCTGAGATTTTGTGGCGGCTGCAGCGGTTGAAGCTGAGTTGATGGTGGGTGGGAATGAATCTTGGAGCCGCCTTTTTAGGGCTATTGACTCAAGATACTTTATTTGAACCAAGAAGCAGCCACCTCGATCAATTGACGATAATCTGACTATTGTTTATCTTTTCCTTCCAGCAGTATCTCTGTAGATTCGGTGACTAAAACAATAGTAACCATGTGTGTATTAAATACAGCCGTGTCAGGTTTATCTCCAGTGGAGAAGCAGGCCTCGAATCCCATTAAGAAAAGGGGGCGACGTCGCAAACGGGAGGATCTAAAGGTAATTTACAGCTGCATAAAGGATAGCTGTTAATGCTTGACCAGATATCGTGATAGGTTTGTCTGGGTGGTCGCACAAGTTCATCTCAAGCCCAAGATCCAATGTAGACGGGCAACGCAACACCAAAAGCTTAAATCCCCCGGAACCGGTTATCTCATCACGGACCTCCTCGTTTCTTGTTAACCCTAGACTGCCACGTTTTCCGTTTTCCGTGCTCCCGTCGCATTAACCAACCACGCACGAGTGGACGGGCGCTTTCAGTTTCGCGTGGCTTGCCATGTCTTGTATTATACCAGACCAGGACCGCTTACCCTACAGATCATCGACATATCAACAACCAAACAAGTAATAGAGCATCGTTATGCATCACTTGATTGCTGTAGGATAGGTACTGTTGCAAAACGAATGTATTGAAAACAAATAAAGCGATTGTCAAGCCTACCACCAAGTCCTCATACCCAACCCCAGTCCAAACGTCCAACTACTTCCTCACACATACCTAAGCACCCGTAGCTCCATTGTAAGCCAGCAAGTTAGGACTATCATTTCCAGCATTTCGAACTGCCTCCTTCGTCGCCAAGTCCTTGATCCTCCTCGTCACACTCTCCGCCGTCGTCAAGCGCTCACTAGCCCTCAAGTACAACGCCAGGCCCGCAACATGCGGACACGCCATGCTTGTCCCGCTGAGAGTCTGCGTTGCAGTATTACTCCCAATCCAAGTACTCTTGATGCCCACGCCTGGCGCAAACAAGTCCACGAGAGCGCCAAAGTTGGAGAACCCGGCTCTGTTGTTGTCTACATCGATGGCGCCGACGGTTATGGCATTCGGGGCTGAGGCGGGTGAGTAGTTGCGTGCGTCGGCGTTGTCGTTGCCTGCTGCTACCACGGTGAGGACGCCTGCACGGTAGGCTGTGTCGACGGCTCGGTTGATGGCATCGGAGCGGCCGCCACCGAGGGACATGGATATGACGGATTGTTGGATGCGGCCGGGTGTGTTGGTGATGTTGGATACAGCCCATTCGTAGCCGTCGAGGACGATGTCGGTTGTTGACTAACAAGTGTCAGCAAGGCCTAGCCTAGCATCCATCATTAGGCGATGAACTTACACTACCAGTGTGAAATACCTTGACGGCAATCACATTAGCCTTCTTAGCTACGCCATACTCTCTACCAGCGATAGTACCAGCGCAGTGCGTCCCATGACCATTAGCATCAACAAATGGAGTACCTCGCTGAGCGTTGTATCCAAGAAAGGCACGTCCTCCAAAGTCGGTATGGTTGATATTGATACCAGTATCAATAATATATGCGTACATTCCTTGTCCAGCAGATGAATGGTACGGATACTCACGCCAGCCGGGAGTGTGGTGCGAGATGGATCCAAGACCCCAGACAGAAGGATTTTGGGTCGTGATGGACTGGTACGTATGAACTACTCGGACTGGTTCAACAGCCAGGACCTATACTTGTTAAAACTTGTAGACTAGCTACAGGGGCGAGACTCACATCATCACTTTTCTTAATCTCCTTGATGGTCTCCTTGTCAAACTCGCCAGAGTAACCCTTGAAGGTATCATTCCAGACCTTACCAACGCCCTCCTCATTACGACGGAACAGGCTGCCCTCGTGGATGTTTCCAGCCCAAACAAGGTGTTCCTCAAGTTTATCTTCGGCAATCTTTTGCTTCAGCGTAACGATGTACTTGCCCTCAACGATGTCTTCGTCCTTGAGTGCTGGGGCGGCAAGGACTGCGGGAAGCAGGACCAGAAAGAGCTTAAGAGAGTGCATATTGAAAAGAGTGTGTGATTTTGGCGGTAGGCTGTTGGCGTTGATGATTATTAAAAAGGGCGAAGGGAGATGGCCTCTTATAGTGCTTCGTTCTCCTTTTCTGTCTTGACCACTTGCCTATCTTGAGACTGGTAAACTTCATCTCGTCAAGCCTCGGCTTCCTGTACACTATCCTGCAACTCAATGTCTTGATTCAACTCGTACATCAATCTTCATCGATCACATCACAAAGCCGATCAACTATCCAGAAGAATCCATACAAGTCTCTAACAGGAGTAACTGTCTAGCATTCTGAAACCCAGTCTTCCACGGCACACTATCTAGATTGCTTAATCTAGCAGCATCCCAAGAAGCAGTGGCAATTGAGACAGCCATGATTTAAGCTCACACAGACTTCTGTGTCTGGAAACGAATCGCTTACGATATTAAACCGATGGCACGGGATCAAATAGAGGGACACAAAGTAATGGATTGTATCTGGCAGTTCGTTCATATTACTTAAGTATTCTAAGATTTGCCTGTAAGAAAGTACTCAAACGTTTCTTTAAAAGGCTAGATCAACATCTTTGGTCACTCGTGCTGCCACAAGTGTATCAGATAGAAGCACCCAAGACTCAAGCATTCACTCCACGGGACTACCGAAGTTAGGGAGAATCAGGATTAAGACAGGAGAGAACGTGATCTATGATTAAGCGGTTGGTTCATTCATATGTTGAAGACCCCTATTCTAGCTCTACGAGATCCACTCCACGATTCCCATATTGCTGGCCGCACCGAGACAATGCATCTGTATGTCTTCAACCCTTACTCTGTGAGACCCATCACGCCCCTGACACCGCCTTCGCCATGACCCTCAACCCCTTGTCAAACTCGGCCTTGACGGATTTCACGTCGGCAAGCTCCTCAAGCAGAACCCCTCTCCACCATCCATACCACTCCGCCACCTCGCTCAGGTCAACCTCATCAAGCGACAGCCACTCCGACAGTTTCTTGTGCCACATGGGAAACATGTGCTGCATGAGCACTTCGGCGATGACCCGCCTGCCAAGCATGGGTGCCCACTTGAGGATGCCCGTGAGGACTGGCAGCGTGGGTTCCTGATCCGAGGGCTCGACGCTGAAGTTGCGGCGCAGATACTTGCCCATGGACGGCAGGACGTGGGACATGACCAGCGGACGCCACTGGTCTCCCAGGACGCCCTCCCATTGTGTAAGACCAGGCAGGAGACCCTTTTCGAATTCCCACACGTCGACGAGTTGTCTGAACTTTCTCCTGACATCCGCCACGAGACCAGTGCCCCTGGGGTCCAGATGATATGATGGGAGATACTGAAGCCAGGGGAACAGCCATATATGCGGCAGACGGTGGCTCTGACGTCTGGTCTTGGGGTTCCAGTCTGACACTGTCGTTTCTAGTTTTCGAGCGATATTATCGATGAACTGCGCGCGGATAAAGGGCGGTAAAAGGTCATCCCATGCCTCTAGGACACCGAGCATGGGGGTTGGATCAAGGACATCCCACGAACGGACCGCAGCGAGCGCCTTGGGCAGCCAGTTCTTGTACATCATGCTCTCGTAAGGGGTGGTTGACTTGTGGTGACGGCGGTAGATATCGTCTGTATTGACCGCTGAGGAATCCCACTTGCCAACAGATTTGCTATTTGATGTTGATGGCATGAGTAGGGGCGCGAGACCTTTAAGTTCTGATGCGAACCGTGTAGGCTCCTTGAGAGGATCCCAGTCTGCCTCTCGAAGGAAAGGATGAATAGCCGCGACAGCAATGTCGGCAATCTCTGACGTTGTAGCCTTGAGCTCAAGAGCCTTCTGTAGACACCCGATAACCTGGTCCCAGTCGGCTGTTGCAAGCTCACCACTGACCAATTCCGAAAAGACTTGTAATCTCTCAAAGTCCGACCGTAAATCATCCATCTCTTGCTCCTTTTCCTTGAGTTCTAGGTCAATCCATGTCTTCCGTTCTTGCAAACTCTTCCATTCGTCAGAAAAGGCTAATAGGTCGGCTTGCGCTCGCTTGACAAGCTTTCTTGCTTCAATCACCTCTGTCGATTCTGGTGTAGCGGTTCCTGTTGTCGGCGTCATGATACCACTTGTTGACGTGAGCAGCTTGCTTCCCGGCCCTGTCATGTCGAGAATGGGAGCAAAGGCATCGGGAATATGTAGACCTGGAGCAGTAGCCTTGAGCTCCTCTGCCGTAAGGTATTTCGGTTTCTGGCGTCGTGGTGTGCTAGTTGCGCTATCAAATGCAGCACCCAGGGATTTCTTCTTGGCCTTTTTACGCTTCTTCTTCGCTTCTTCGTCCGAATCCACCACTTCTTCTCCTCGTAGCTTTGCTTGTCGCTTTTCTTCCTTTCGCTCCTGCTCGGATTTCTCCTTGACGGCACCCAGACCAATACCTTGTGGTCGCAAGTTGGCCTCGATGATGACGTTTCGACCTTGGCCCTCTTTACCTAGACCTTGTCCTTCTTGGTAACCCATCTTTGCCATCATCCGGGCTCCGAACGACTTGGGGTTGGTCTTTCCCTTGGCACCAAATGCGCTGGGCTGTGGTTTATTGCGGGGCGTCGGAGAGCCATCATCGCGTGGGTTCTTGAGGACGGGGTCGTTCGCTGATGAGGGAACAAAGCCCATGCCGAGAGGGTTCTTGCCGTCGAATCGAGTACGAAAGGCTGGGCGAGATGGTGCCTCGGTACTCGCACTCCGACTTGAATTTTGCGTATCGTTCTGTGCGGAAGAACGCGCAGCACCTGTGAAGCCGAGCCCTACTCCGGGGGTGTTGCCTTCGTCTTCGTCCTCCTCGTCTTCATCCCCGTCTTGATCCATTGGAGTTCCTCCCAACATTGGACGGTTATCTTCGGAATCTTGATCGTCATTCGCTTCGTCGTCTTTTTCGCTGGCAGCCCCTGTTGAGATGAAGTTCATGCCTTTGTTCCTTAGGGTTGTCCTCTTCCATTTTCTAGCAGGGCCATCCTCTTCACTATCGGAGCCAAAGATACCAAGCGCTGCCTTCTCCTTGTTGTTGCGGCCTACGCGACGTCTTTTTCGGGGGTTAAAGTCGCCAAACTCATTGTCGGCATCGAGGCCTGGTGCAAGGTGCTCATCTTCGGATTCGGAGGCAGATGAAGAGTATTCTGCCGCGGCGGCTTTGGTGAGGCGCGAGGGGTCAAAGGACGGTCGCGTTGAGCCATTCATGGTGGAAGTGATGTTTTATGACGCTTTGTGTATTGATAATTTGAGTTGGGTGCGCTCGCGCACATGAGCGATGGTTGAAGCAAAAATTGCGACGCGACAGGCAGTCGCTTAGAAGCTGGAAGCTTTGGCATGACGATGTTTGGCCGTTGAAGTTGTTATCTTATCTACACGTGACCAGTGTTCAAGTTTCCTCTGGCAGAAGCATTCAACCAGATACAGTCTACGATTACTTTTCTGAGCCTGTCCGACTTTTGGATCAATATTAGCTCCTTCAAATCAATGATTATAGGTTTTTTAGTATATAAAATTGTCATCGCGGGCTGTTATTCGGGGGACAGCTTGACTTGATGATCTTGGGATTGTGGCTCAACCGTCAAAGTCAGACTGCATAACCAACTACCTGAACCTGGATCAGAGTTCTAGAAATACAATGCCGAACGTTCAAATCATGCTTTAAAATCTTCATAATAAACAAGTAATTTTACTCATTAAACCAAGACTGTCGGTGGTCTGAAAATTCCCCAGACAGTCTTTGATCACTTCATGGATCATCCATCATCCTCGCTCAAGCTTACCCTTAAAACCCAGCCAAAATGGGGACCATGGCACTGTTAGAAATTGTCCAAGGTATTATCCATATGACACGTCAACAGTTACTAAAGACTTGGTTGCCACGCCATTGAAAGCAAGGCGAGAGGTCACGGCCTAACTTTAGGTATTATTGAGGTGGTGTTGACAGACTTGACATTGACAGCTAACGCCACTTGAACTTTGGCTTTGACAGTTGAATGTTGGCTACAACCGGAGGAATGTAGGAACTCGCAATTGGTGCCTGGAGCTGAACGTTGTTCCTGAAGGGAGACTGGACTCAGTAATGACAGAAAATACTGCTAATTATGAGAATGTGTTCTTTATGTTAGCCTATATTCTTCATTATATGATGGATAAAAGCTGTAGATGCCTATTAATCTTCAATTCATGGATACCTACCTATGTTTAGGTGTGTGGCTATCTCTTGTTTCTGGGGCAATGGCGGTAGATTGGGCGTCAATAAATCGTGGGCCACTGAGGACAACACAACAGCCCAGGGCATAAACTACCTAGGAACATGGACTTTAGGTCTATCTGTAGCACAGCATTTTGACAAATTCATTATAATACTTGTCCATCTCCCCAATTCGACATCTGCAACTTTACTTTTTACTAAACAAACTGTAGGTCCCTGAAATTCGTTTCATCCCCATATTCTACTAGGTTAGTACCTTAGTCCCCGTCTTCAGCCCAGGCCCTGCCGCTGTTGATCCCTGCTCTAGGTGCTCATCAGGTGACGGACGCTTGTTGACTTTCCCCTCCACCAAAAACGAAACAAAAGCATCATCATCCCTCATCCGAACAACAAGGGTCTACCAAATCTCCCTCGTTCGCTCTAGGTGTTGTTGGTGCAACTCTTTTTGGGAACATCGTCGCTTTATTGCGCATGCTTCTTTCCTCACTTGCGCACATTCACTAACCGTGCGCTATCTTCAGAGAAAGAACGACGCATTTGCTTTGTTCCTCCTTTATCCATAGGTTGCCTTTCACTCGCGCAACAACCACTGATACCCTCCACTCAACCAGTCGCCTTTGATTCTTTGGTACGTTTAGTCCAACCTTGGGAACACTTCAGTTTCTTTATCAAGCCCAGCCTTGCTCTTGTGCAGAGCGTCTGGCGCACCCCATGGCATTCTGATTCCATAACGAACATGGAGCGTCCCAAGCGATTTCGTCTATTTAATAAGCTAATCACCCGCTTAGTCCAGTTCATAAAACCGACCAAGAAACAGCCTCCTACATTCGAAAGATATCCCGTCTCAAGTACTCCCCAATACAACTTTTTCTACGAAAACGCAACGATGGCCGACGAAGAAGATTTTAGCTCCATCCCCTTGGCCGACCGTTTCTCCCACAAGGTCTGGAAGGTCAGAAAGGGAGCATACGAAGAAGCGACCAAGCAGTTCGAGAAGTCCCCTAGCGAGGATGACCCCTGTTTCCGACCCTTCTTGAACGATCCAGGTCTATGGAATAAGGCAGTTCTCGATTCAAACGTTGCCGCCCAACAAGAAGCAATCACCGCTTTGTGCGCCTTTCTCAAATATGGCGGACGAGACTGCTGCTTGAGGACGCGAAATCAAACAATCACACCTATAGTCGAGAAATGTCTCTCATCCACCCGTGCCGCTACCAAGCAGAATGCCATCGAAGCTCTGCTGCTCTACATTGAACTTGACGTGGCTGGTCCCGTCATCGAAGACATGCTACCAGGCTTGGCCAACAAGGTCCCAAAGAACGTTGCCGCCACTCTGCATGCGCTCACACAGATTTTCCACAACTATGGCTGCAAGGTTGTCGACCCAAAACCTGTTCTCAAAGCTCTCCCCAAAGCCTTCGGTGCCGCTGACAAGAACATCCGTGCCGAGGCCACAAACTTGACAGTCGAACTCTACAGATGGCTCAGGGAAGCTATGAAGCCCATGTTCTGGAGCGAGCTCAAGCCTACCCAGCAGACTGACTTGGAGGCGCAGTTCGAGAAGATCAAGTCCGAGGGCGCTCCCAAGCAAGAGCGTCTGCTCCGATCACAGCAAGAAGCTATCGAAGCCGCCCCTGCAGGCGGCGAGGAGGGCGAAGAAGGAGAGGAAGAGGCCGAGGATGTTGGCGAAGTTGACGCTTTCGACCTAGCCGAGCCGCAAGATGTTAGCAAGAAGATCCCCCCCAACTTTAGCGACCAACTCGCCTCTTCAAAGTGGAAGGACCGCAAGGAAGCTGTCGATGCCCTGCATCAGGCTCTCAACGTTCCGCGCATCAAGGAAACCGATTTCAACGAAGTCTGCCGTGGACTGGCCAAATGCATGAAGGATGCCAACGTTGCTGTCGTTACCCAAGCTGCTCTCTGTATCGAGGCTCTGGCGAAGGGATTGCGCGGTGGTTTTGCCAAATATCGCACTGTTGTTATGCAACCCATCATGGACCGCCTCAAGGAGAAGAAGGTGACGGTGTCGGATGCGCTCGGAGCCGCACTTGATGCTGTCTTTGCCTCGACCAACTTGACCGAATGTCTCGAGGATATTATTGCATACCTTAGCAACAAGAACCCCCAGGTCAAAGAGGGTACCATGAAGTTCCTGATCCGATGCCTACGAACGACACGGGACGTGCCCAGCAAGCCGGAGCAAGCAACTATTTGCGAAGCAGGAAAGAAGCTTTTGTCCGAGTCAAGCCCTGCTCTCCGAGATGGCGGTGCCGAAATCCTCGGTACCGTTATGAAGATCATCGGTGAGCGCGCCATGACACCTAACCTGGAAGGACTGGACGATATCCGCAAGAACAAGGTCAAGGAGTTCTTCGAGACAGCTGAAGTCAAGGCCAAGGAGAAGCCCAAGCCCAAGCCCACCCCTGCGCCCAAGGCAGCACCCCCTAAGAAGGTCATGGGTGGAAAGAAGCCCGTGGCCAAGAAGGCCGCACCCGCTACCGCCCCTGTGATGCCTGCAGATGACGCTCCTCTGGCGCCTCAACCAAGCTCTCGACCTGCCGCTGGTAAGCTCGCAAAACCTGGACTTGGTGGATTAAAGGCTCCTCAAAAGAGGACACTGGGAGCCCCTGGCTCCCCTCGTCGCGCCCCTGTTATGC
>JAATHB010000822.1:0-18508 GCA_014822075.1 Fusarium buharicum
TCATCATCATCATCTTCGTCGTCGCGGTCACCATGGCCCTTACCTCCCTTGCCGCCCTTGTTGTCATCATCATCATCATCTTCGTCGTCGTCGTCGTCGTCGCGATCACCACGACCCTTGCCGCCCTTACCACCATGTCCCTTATGGTCATCGTCGTCGTCGCGATCTCCTCGGCCCTTTCCGCCGTTGCCCTTAGATGGGTAGTGATGTCCCTTGCCGGGCTTGTTGTCATCATCATCATCGTCGTCGTCGTCACGGTCACCACGGCCCTTTCCGCCGTTGCCCTTGCCAGGGTAATGATGTCCCTTGCCAGGATAGTGATGACCCTTGCCAGGGTAGTGATGTCCCTTGCCGGGCTTGTTGTCATCATCATCGTCGTCGTCGTCGCGATCACCACGGCCCTTGCCACCGTGGCCCTTGGAGGGATAGTGGCCCTTGTTGTCATTATCGCGGTGGCCTCCCTTCTTGCCGGGCTTGTAAACGTGACCGTAGTCATTACCGCCCTTGTTTCCCCAGGACGGACCGTTCTTGGAGGGACGATTGTCTCCGCCGTATCCAGCTGGAGTCGAGATGACTCCAGTGGCAAGGAAGGCCAGGATGGCAGTTGCCTGATACAGCTTCATGATGAAGGTATTGAAGTAAGAAGTGAAGTTAAGTGAAGTGAAGCGAAAGGTAGTTTCGAAGCGAGAGTGTGAGAGAAAGAGTGAGAAGTTGCTGAAGAGCTTGAGTGATGAGGATGAGATTTGGAGAAACGAGGAGGGAAGAGTCCTCTTTTATAGATGAGATGAGAATATGCTCGATAGGATATTCCAGAGTTTCTCTATTGTATCCTCTCAAGACCTGCAACTTGTCAGTTGTGCCGTCCAAGCCCAGCAGCACCAGACGACCGAGCGCCAACCAGTATGGCGCTTGTTGTCAATGTTGAAAGTCTCCATGTTGCAAAGCCAGAGCACACTCCCGAAGTCCGAGTCCTGGTTCGACGCCGAGTCGTTTCGCAAATCTGACGTGCCGAGCTGTTTGTCGGAACAAGCACCGTTGTACCCATGTATCGCGAGTTACGATAACATGACGATTCTGCATATCGTGATCAAGCCCAGTTCTTGCTTGATTATACGTATTAAGATTGCACTTGGTAGGGTCGCAGACAGACGGGTGGCTTTGTAAACTTGGTCGAAATGGTCCAGGTTTCCTCATCAAGCTTTCCTTGCACACAGACCGCCAAGCATAGGATTGGCGTTGATGGATCCAGCAGGATGGGTACGACTTGGCTCCATCCTGATAAACTCCTTGGTTTGATAGAGGCTTCAACCAGTCGATTTGAATCTGGTTAATCCTACCCCACAGATCCAACTTTCTTTAGTTGGCAACATCGATCGCTTTTGGGCAGTTGGTATCACAACGGAAGAGCTTCGGGATCCCATCAATCTATCATCGGGTTGGGTCAAACCACCTGCGGCTCGTATATGCAAAGACTTGGGGAGTTATGGCTTGCCACGGGGCATGTCTCCATTTCATTCTGGCCAGGAATCTGCAAGACTGAGCACAATTGTAGGGCTACCGAGGTACCGTTAGGGGTGAGCCGATCATGACGGCTGGTAGACAGCCAGGCGAGATGCTCTACCGCCAAGCGCGAAGAAGCATCGGGGAGTGGATGATTGGGTTCACCCTGATTGTCTAACCATCTTCCCCCGTGCGGTAGATTAGCCGCTTGGTCTGGTCTGTTTCAATCATAGCGCACTTACAGCACAAGATAGATTGGGACTTGATGTCGGTTTCAGGTAGCTCACAGTTCCAATATTGTCGACGGGGAACACGGACCGTCGACCGTAACATCACGGGTGTGTAATGTCTTATTGGGTGGCGTTAACTTGCTGTAAGCCACTTGATGTGTTGGGATATTCCGTGATGTGTTGGACATAGTTTGAGAGCCAAAATGGCGCCGCTGATTATTTCCTGGGAGCGGGAAGATGCACAAGAGAGAACGTGCAGTGAGGGCGGCGCGAACAAGTGGCGATCTGGCGTTGGTCGGGACAAAAAAAGCTTGATAGAAAGTAGCAAAGGGCTAGCAGCATCTCGATATGGTCCGTTACATGATGATGGATGCAACCCAATCAGTTTTATGTATGTGTATATATTGTATGTAATAATGAGGATGGTGGAAGAGAAGGGTGGAGGTGGATGTATATGTGGAGATGAAAGTTGGAGGAGGAGAATACTTGGTCAGCAGTAGTTGCCTTAGCCGAAACCAACACTCTCCTTCCCCAACCGTGTCAGCGTGCCTTCCCCTTTCTATCCTGTTCCTGCAAATCTGTGTCACCTTATTTTGACTACCTTACCTACCTTGCCTTGCCTTAGTACCTTAAACTTAACCTAACTTAGTACTAAACCTATTGTGCCTAATAACCAAGAGTCTCGGGTTTGCATTTTTAATTTCTTCACACTTTGACAATTTCACTGTTTCTCTTCTTCGCTCTCAGCTCCTGCGCAAGTCTCGGATACTCAGTAGATCGTCCGAGCGGCAACGAGGATGTATTGTGATAGTCAGCACGTCACTGTGATACATCTCAATTATCAATGTTTAGGGTTCATTGCGTTTCTTACTACCATGGACGGCATGGCTTCAAGCTGGCCTACGTTGTTTCGTTTCCTAGACATGCTTTCAATAGTCGAGTTACATGCATATTGTAGGAGTACATCCCCCCCTGCCCCCCTCCTCTACCAATATGATGATCATGGCTAAACTCAATTGCCGTTAAGCTTTTAAACCCGCTGTACCTGATGAGGCGTCCTTTTCTACCAAGAGTTAGTAGCCACCAAATATAGCCCGGAGCAGGAAGATCCCGAGTGTAGTCAAAACTTTTCCGATGATTGGTAGGTCTGGCCAGGCACCGAATGAGGCTCTCATGATGGAGGTATCCCCACCCGAAGATCCAAACCCTATGTACTACCTATGTATAGCACAGAACCAAATTCAATGTCTGCCCCTGACCTGAATCCAAGGAGGTGGCGAAAGGCGTGATTGCACCATTGCCTCGATCTGGATATTGGACGGCCAGATCACAATCTCTCGAGAAGATCGGCTTTCATGGCGTCGGACCAGCTGCAAGTCCATGTAGCTTGGTTAAGCCTCCCAACCCGCCCAACTCACCACTCTCCCGCTAAGGCTCCATTACAGCAAAGAACGATCATAGGCTTATACCACATGTGAATGTCTACATGGTACTATTTACCAGAGCCTAGAGCAGTCAGTGCTGGCTTGATCACGCCAAATATTGCTTCAGTGACGATACAATTATACTATGACACGGACATGTCAAGTTACGTCAATCTCAGTAACTGTTGTTTCTCAACCATGGCTAGCTACGGAATAGGATATCAATGCTGCTGACGTGCAGAAGCTCAGTTCATCAAAGCGAATTAGGCCCTCCACAGACCTGAATGGCTTGGTTGGATGATGCAGGCCGAACCACATCCATGCTTCCCATTAGTATTGCATTGAAAGGGGTTAAGATAGACGCGGCTTAGTCTGCGGCTCTAGATGCTGTGGTATATGCAGGAAGACAACTCCTCATAGTGATGAGTTGGCAGCACTAACCGAGGTCGAGATTCAGCCCAGGTGTCCAAGATGCTTGAGGAGACTGTAACCGGTAAGCCTGTGATCATGCACGATGGCGGGCGATCACAGCAATAATCGAGCAGTGAGGGTTCGCCTGTGGAGAGCGATATGGTGGGATAGCTAGATTTGACCTTTTTCTTGAACTGGACAACCGGACCACCAGTATCCGGAGATGTTCGAGTGACATATCCAACGTCATGAAACCGAAAGAGTGCATGATACATCTAACGAGGCCATATTTCGTGTCCGCAGCAGCTGAGCTGAACAATTTATCTCCAAGTGCCGAGAAGAATAGCAGAGTATACACTGTGTGAAACCCCTACAATGGGGATGCTAGCCACTTTGTAGATTTGTTCCTATTCCGTGCTTCATAACTTATGCCTGGTGAATAACACGCAGGACCCAGATTCGGAGCGTTCGTAGAACTGGCTGTGCCCTCTGAGATAGTAAAATGGCTTTATAATATGCCGAATTAAAAAAACAGATAGAGATATTACTGTCAAGTATGTTTAGTACTCTCTCTAGAAATCTCGATTTTTTTATTGTTTTTATTTATTTATTTATATTTTTCGTGAGGATTCCTTACTGTTATCATGCTTCCTGAACATTCTCCAGGGTAGTGGTGTCTGGTATACCACTCTTAAAGTACGCCATGACCCGGATTGATTCATAAATTGCATAAGTAAATTTGACGGTTGGGTATGTAGTAATCACCTAAAGAAGATCCGAAAAGCCTAATTCATAAAGCCGAACATGGATAACGGCGGATTTGTTGTTAATCATATTGTTGTGAATAAACCCGGATTTCGGTGTCGGGGCTAAGAGTTCGGTGATCGTTAATGACTGTCATTGTTCGGTAGGTATGGATCTTTCATCAAAAGCTATATAGAGGGACATTCGAGAACTTATTAAACCTAAATGATATATTACAAGCTTATGTCCTGAGTTAATAATCATAGTTTATAAGAGGCAGTATAGATATTAGAAACAATTAAGTTATCTTAGCACTCGTATGGCCCTTGCTATCCGCACTGCGAATCCAAGTCCGGACTTAAAAGATGGGCCTCGGGGATAAAGCTCGGCATTCTCAGTCACTCACTTATATCCAAGTCAAGTCTTCTATAATCCGGTCATGCCGGTATCAAACATCCAAAAAAACACATCATGACTTCGGCTTTATCTTCAAGAGGGAGTTCGCCGCCTAAACGCCGTAGGAGACGACCCGCTCGGTCCTGCGAGCAATGCCGGCGTCGCAAGATTCGGTGCAGTCTTGGCCAACCATGCGACGGCTGTGTTCGGGCCCGAGCCTCAATGCAGTGCTCTTATCGGGACGGGAGTCCGGTTGAGGCAGTGGCAGGCGCTGCTAGAGTCCGGAGCCTGGCGCCGGCTGAGACACGGGCCGAGAGAGAGGAGGGTGCCCCGTCATCACGGAGGAATGCGGACGTACAAGGTGTAGTCCGTTATCCAGGAGATCAGGCGCAACAACAAAATTTTGAAAATAACGACACTTCAAATTTGGTACAAAGTCAAGAGAGTTATCCCTCTGAGCCTGATACGGTGCTCTCACACTCTGCTGTGTCAACTCCGTTGTCATCAGCAATACCCCCTTTCACACCAAGACTCCGCCATGTTCCTGAAAAGACCAAACTGTTTGGCCAAACACACTGGCTTCACACTGCAGAAAAGGTAGACTCCTTCGTCATTGGTCTTATTCTGATACTAACGCGTCCATAGTTCCCTATCTCTGGGGCTTTCCACCCAGTTGAGGTTGAGCCATCGTGGGCCGACGCCAAGTCAGATTTCTCTGAAATACTAAAAGAAGCTCGCGTCCTCCGATTCACCCTCAAGAAGCAAAACTCTCCCTCACTCGAACACCCCATCCAAGACTTACGTGAGACTCTCCCCGCAAAGTCGGTCTGTGATGGGCTCATTACTTGCTATCTCCGCACGTTCGAGCCCTTGTACCGCGTCATCCATATTCCTTCCTTTTGGAAGGAATATGACCGAGTATGGGAACATCAGCAGGCATCATCTGTACCAAATGTCTTTTTCATTAAGTTGACATTGATACTCGCTCTTGGAACGACCTTTGCGAATTTCGACAACGAAGCGGAGATAACTCACCTATGGCAACTTGCGCAGACCTGGATCCAGAACGCGCAGTGGTGGCTCACGGGGCCAAATGAGAAGACTACGTACAATCTGGATGGCCTGCAAGTATTTTGCCTGCTGATACTCGCTCGTCAAACGACTTTCAACTGTCGCGGGTCAACATCATGGCTCTCGTCAGGCTCACTGTTACGCGCCGCCATCACCATGGGCCTCCATCGCGACCCCAAGCTGTTCCCAGGCCTGTCACCTTTCCAGATAGAGTTTCGTGCTCGATTATGGGCTACAGTGTTGGAATTGTCTGTACAGTCCTGTCTGGATCTTGGCCTGCCGTTGAACCTTTCGGAAGTCGATTATGATGCTTCCTCGCCGTCCAACTTCAACGACTCTGACCTCGAGTCTGCCACTCAACAAGCGCCAAAACCCATGGATACCTTTACAGACTCGTATTTGCAAATACTGTTGGCCAAGTCCCTGCCGTTGAGGGTAGAAGTCATTCGTCTGCTGAATGACTTTCGGCATGAACAAACGCACGAAAAAGCTCTGGCAATAGGAGCACAATTACGCACAGCTTGTCGTGATGTGGCAGCTTTCTTCCACTCTGCCAAGCAGAAACACACCAATCCCCAAGGTCCAAGTCTCGAGGCAAATGAGTTCCACCGCAAAATCATGGATATGCACTTGCGCCGTTTCATCATGTTTCTTCACCGCGATTTTATGCTTCAAGCAAGAACCGATCCCCGATTCTATCTCTCCCGTAAGGTCTGCATTGAGGCCGCACTGGTCATCGCATCCAGCAGCAAGGACGCCGACTTGAATCTTCCCCTTCAAATATGGGACGACATGTCTCGTCTGTCTCTTGTCGGACGAGGTTTGTTCAAGTGCGCTCTGAGCTTTGACGCCATGCTCATTCTAGCTCTCGAAGTCATTACTCAACTCCAAGATGAATCAGCGCCAAATCACGAAGCTGATGTTCTCACCGAGATGGCTAGAGCTGGCCGTGCCCCCCTTATCAAGACCCTTGAGGTGGTATATGAGCAACTTCAATGTCTCATCGCACGAGGCAACACCAGCCTCAAAAGAATTCTATTCTCAAATGCTCACTTGGCACAGATTCGAGCACTAGAATTAGGTCAGCCGGTGAAGCAGGCTGTATACGAGACTATCACACAGACGTTGCGCGACTGCGTAGCGGTACTGCGTGAAATCCAAACTACCATGACACCTCAAGAGTCTATAGTGACCCCGGATGCCCTGAATACAAACATTTTCGGGGCGAACATATTCTCCAATGTAAGTGAATACCCGCGACAAAAGATTCTGACCGTCATCTAATCTCCTGGGCTAGGATAACCTTATGGAATGGGATATATCTGACCTGCTAGGGCCGTGGGTAGAGATGGTCAAGGTCAATGGCCAGTCTTGAGCTGAAATCAAGTACAACTTGTAAGGTATTAGTTTCTATTTCGGGAATTTCACGGGGAACTAAAAATAGACGGAGACAGAGTATAATTGTATTTTTCTTTTTAGTAGACAGGATCCGGATTCATGTCACACGCAGTCCAAATCGCACAGCAGATACAGTACAAGGACAGGCACTTGGCATTTTTATTATTAGTCGTCATAATACCCATCATAGGTGCCCTGCATTGCTTGCGTGCTCACCCACTCCTCGCTTGCTAGCCCTCTCATGAACCTCGTCTCTAATTCTTGCGGATCCTTGTGCCAATCACAGGCAAAGTCGCAGTTGGGCGTGCTTGATTCACCAAAGTACCTGCATATGGTGGCGTGCCGACACTTGTCAGTATCCTCGCAATATTGAGCGAGAGCCTGGAGACTCTTGAGTCTGGCAATCTGGTTCGTCTCCTCTTTGTAATCAGATCTGATCAATCGTGTCACTCGCTCGAGGTCTTCTCGGCTGTAGTACAAGAAACAATAGCTCGCGTTGCCGTCTCGGCCTGCACGACCGGCTTCTTGGTAGTAGCCCTCAAATGATTTTGGAATACGCCAGTGAACAACGAAGCGTACGTTGTTCTTATCAATGCCCATACCAAAAGCGGTCGTAGCAACGATAATATCGTAGCCAGGCTCGTTATTGATCCATCTAGAGAGCGTCTCTTCCTTGACATCTTTGGGAAGCTTGGCGTGGAAAGGCCTGGCTCCAATGCCTTCATCACGAAGAGCGGCTGATAATGATTCACACTCGTCCCTGGATATAGTATAGATGATACCAGGGACACTCTCGACCCTTTCGTTCACTTGTGCAAGTTCCGCCTTTCGTTCATCAGCTCTTCGGCGATCATAAACACCTCTGATCCAGCGCAGAAAATCATTGAGACGGTTATCCTCTTCATCTTTGGTGTACCGGATTTCCAAATGCAAGTTTTGCCGTTGAGGGTTCATCAGGAACTCTTTGGTTCTTTCAGGAGTTTGATCCAATTTTAGGATAGATAGTACGTCTTGTCGAACCTGAGGGTTCGCGGTCGCCGTGAGACACATGATTGGTACATCTGGAAAGGTGTCTCGAAACCATGACAGACGTTTGAAGTCTTTTCGAAAGTCGTGGCCCCATTCTGAAATGCAATGAGCCTCATCAATGGCGATACGCGCAAGCTCCTTCTGCTTATGAACTAGTTGGAGGCGTTCACGAAAACGAGGGCTGGAGCACAACTCGGGTGTAACATAGAGGAGTCGAGTCCTTGGATGGCCGCTCTCAAGGTCACGTTCAATGCGGAGCCGATCAGAGTAGGGGGTGATGCTGTTGTAAGCATTAGCTTCTATGCCAGAAGCCTTGAGCGCCTCGACTTGATTTATCTGGTAGAGTATTAGAATAGGCGACAGTAATGGATCGTCTTTCTTACCATTAAGCTAAGCAGCGGGGACACAACAATGGTAACTGGTTTATGATCAGAATTTGCCTAGGCTTGAGATAGATCGATGGACCTACTGCCTTGGTCGATAACTGCTGGTAGTTGAAAGCATAGACTTTTGCCAAAGGATGTAGCGGCCTGGACGTATACATCATAACCAACAAGAGCGGCTTCGATAATTTCACGTTGGTGAGGCCTGTTGAATACAAGCCATATGTTAGAACAATGCAAGGGGATACGCAGTGTAGGTTATCGGTATACCTGAAATCCTCCTTGTGAAACTGGCGTCGAAGAGTAAAGCCGATGTCTGTGCATGAATTGGTTCTCTTGAGGGGAGGCATCGCGCTTGTGTCAGCCTGTGAAGGATTCACGATAGCCGCGTCAAGAAAAACGTAAGAAAAGCGTTACAGCTAGCGAATCAACTCATGGTGAGTCAAACAAGGGTGAACCGCTTTCCCGGCACTTGGTGATAATGATTGACACTGGTGTTACTGTTAGTGTGGTAGTCCATGTTCATGCTAGCTGGGCGACTTACAGAGTTGCAGCCGGGAGTTAACTATGGATGAGGATCTGTTACTACTTTTGGCAGCGGTATCGAGCTTCTCGGTGACGATCCACCGGATCAGCACGGTCAACAAGCCTTGCTCCGGATCAAAAAGGGCGAAGTGATGGGCAGGGATTCGACAAAGATCACCATAAGCTGCCAAAATCAAGAGTCGAGACTGTTGAGATATTACCCCGAACATAAGAGCGGGAAATCACGTGTTGCTCTCAACGGTCGCGGACCTGAGGTGGGCACTCCCTAGATCGCCTCAAAACGAGATTCATACTCTAACTGGAGTTGTGTTTTACTAGACAATGAAGCAGCGAGTTACGAGATAACTCGTATATCATCTAACTATATTGTGATACAAACCACGGGATGATGTGATGGGATTGTACGCTACAAAAGCTGTTCAGTGGCTTTGTCTCAGTCAGCAGCAATCGAATGCGTACCTTGCATTACTCGCCGTGTGCTTGGACAGGGGTTCATACTCCGAGACACCGCAGCCAGACAAATCCTTAGCTCTCCCTCCCACGGTAACCATTCTTGGTGAATAGAGACGCTTGGAAAGGGTTTTGTGTTTCATAGGTTAGGAGTTGCCCCTCGTTTTGCACTTATTCAGCTAGAAACCGTCTTGACTCTGACAGCTGTTGTCTCGTATTGTATTGTGGACGTGTCGGTTGGCTGGGCATCTCCTATCCAACATTGCCACTGTGTGTTCTCAACAGGCAAGGAATAAGTAATCCATGATCCCTTTCACTCTCTGAGCATGGGTTCCTATCTTCACTTACCTATCAAAGCTCATACTGTGCACCATGTCGTCTGGGTGGCTGGTGCACCAGCCACTCAGAGCCTGAAGAACCCCCTGGAGAAGAAACGTTCAGCGGCCAAGGAGGCTAAGGAAGGTTTCTGGTTTCTGGGGGCGAGGTCTTAGCGGGGTCCTTTAGCACATCCTGAGACCTGACCGTCTGTTGGCGCCGAGGCCCCACGTTCCAGGATTGTTACCCCTATCTGATGCGCTATCCCCTATCCAAGCAAAAAGACAAGGGACTGTCAGGGGTGATTGGAGGAAGATAAAGAGAAAATCGATAGAGAGATGAGGAAATCGAGAAAAAACAAGTGGTTGAGCTGTAATATCTCAAGTTGTGAATATTACTTACCTCTAATAGTCAGAGCAGTCTAGTACCTTAGTAATTGTCTTTGTTCCTGTACCTCCTCAGCCAAGACAAGTTGAGCGATGCGCTAAGGTACAATTCATTCCATGGCTGCTGCATGTGCCTGAGAATCCTCCGTCGATCAACTTTGAGCTCGCTCTCTCTCCTCTCTCTTACAGTTTCGATCTTTGTTTGACTTGACTCTGTTTTGAGTTTTGATATTCAGCACCAGTAACGGGGATATCCCAGCTCTTTTTTTCTCAACCACCCTTACCCTTCCATCCTTCCATACCTACCTAGCTAAGGTAACCTTGCCTTACCAAGGACGGAATCCTAACCCCGACCTCGTTCATCGCCTCCCTCTTCTGCATCAGCTCATCGCGGCCCTTCCCGCAACATTCCTCTTCCTTTAATCCTCCTCCACGAATCCTATCTTTGGATTACCAATTCCTCCTCGGTCGCCGCTATCGATTAACCCTATCCGACGACGCAACGCAGTCGACTCCAATTCCGCTCCGCCTCGATACAAACAGGCCTAAACCTGAACCACGCGCCGCCTGCTGGCTTTGATCGAACCTACAATCATGACCTTATCGTACTCGACACCGTCACAGCCTTGATTGGCATTAAACACCAGGAACCACGATTGCGGGCTCGGCTCCGCTGAGACAAACGGGCCTCCGTTTGCGCCTGCGCTTTGATCAGATCTGTACGAACGCAGAGACAGCAACAGAGGGGCTTCTGAAACGTTTTATTCTTCAAGCATCGACACATCGTCATCGAGATACATTCCAACGAACTCCCCCCTCGATCGATTTCTCCACAAGCGCGCCCTCCCCACGTTTCCTACTTGAGCCGCGCATTTCCTTCCATCTCTGCCCGCAATGGAGCGGCCAGAGCGACTCGCCGGCTCGTCTGTCGGTGCCGCATCTCTAGCTTCAGTTCCAAGAACCTTGCCCGAAAACCATACATCTGGACGCCGTCCAGTACCAAACTCAGCTGCCACCTCTAACGGTCCTCCGCCACCTCCTCCTATACCTAACTTGCGTAGCGTTCCGTCCAGTTCATCTCTTTCCACCGCTGGCGGCATGTCGGCAGCTCAGGTTATCAGTCTCGCGCGCGAGGCAATGCAAAACGCAATCGAGACAGAAAGTCAAGCCGCCGAGGCCAGCGCTGTCAGCACAGGACTCAAGACGGGAGTCACCATTGACCTGAGCCGCAAAGGCATCCAAAAGCTGCCGGAAGAAGTAGTCGACATCGTCAAGGGCGAACTGGAGCGGTCCGTCTCTTCAACGGGCTCTTCTTCGTCCACGCGGCCGGACTCTGATACTTATACGGTGTCCAGACTAGCATTGTCTCATAACCAACTTTCGACCTTGCCAGCTCGCTTTTCCGAATGCACGTCTTTGCGGTATCTCAACATCCGAGGGAATCAGATCAAAGAGTTCCCTATGCCTGTAAATCTTTCTCCCCCTTTTCTTAAAGTAATTCTCTGACACTGGTTGCTAGCTCTGTGAATTGAAATCCTTGGAGATTCTTGACCTCGGCCGAAACCAGCTTCGAATACTCCCACCGGATATTGCGAGACTCTCATCATTGAAAGTTCTGTCTGTCCCTAAGAATCAAATTCGGGAACTGCCCCTCTGCCTTGCAGACATGGGATCATTGCAGGTGATCAAGTTTGAGGGCAATCCTATCAGCTTTCCACCGCGAGACGCGATACAGGTGCAGGCTGCGAGCCCCCCACACGAGGGCATCTTGAAGGATAACGAAGTGACGGAGGTAGCGGTGACTTTACATATCAAAAGGTTTCTCAAGCAACACGCCATGAATGGTCGATCCGAGTCCGACAACACGGGAGATGAATCCAGCGAAGGGGCAGAGACCCCTCGTTTCCCCTTGAAGAGGGTTGCAAGTGGACGGTTTCCCATCAAAGTGAATGGCGCTGATCTGCCGGATATTCGCTCTCCCAACATTGGGCCACGCGCGCCTCCGATACCATCAAGATCACATTACCGAGGGCTCTCTCAACAAAACACGGCTTTTCGACGGCCTGGCGTAATGCCTCTGACCATCGGAAATGTCAACGAGCGTGTCCGCAGCAATTCTGAAAGCCTACTAAGAGCAGAGCGGTCGGAAAGCCGTAGCAGGCGCATGGGAATTGTCTCGAGAAAGCCGTCAGACCTCGGTACACTCGATGAAATGCAGGCGAATAACCGCTTCAGTCACTATCGTGGTTTGAGTCATGGGTCTGCCATGCAGGGAAACCCAGCCACGGCGAAGAGTCCAGCAACGCCGACAGAGCCATACCTCGCACGCCCGATCTATGTGAGACGTCTTTCTGTTCTGCCTGAGCGACGGCGCGAATCAAAAGTATACGATCCAGTGATCGAAGCCGCCAAGGGGATCTTGTATTCAGTATTCCAGATCCATCCCATGATCCAGAACCTTATGAGCCTGGCCAGTGACGGATCTGCAAAGCGATCTAGTCTGGAAATAGTATTTTACAACACCATCTCCCATGTGGAGGAGTTGGAACAGGAGATCCAAAAGCACGAAAACGCCCTGGCTGAGATTGACGACCACTCACAACGAGAAAACGAAAATGTGCACCGGGCCTGCCAGACGCTGGTCAGCGCATACGGCCACGTCTGTACACTTCTTGCCGATAACATCAACATGTTTGTCGACAACGGAGATGCAAGATACATTCGAACACTCCTGATGCTGCTCTACAACAGCATCATGGAACTTCGCGTGACACTCTCATCTGTCAGTGCTGAAGATGGACGTCGGCAAGCCGTAACCAAGGGTGACTCGACGGGTGAGCGCATCATGAAAACGCATGTACGTGAGCCATCTATTACCCCTACAGTTGGTAGGCCGACCGGAGCTCGTAACCGAAACGGTACCTTGGTTCATCACCCGATCAATCTGCGTGTCGCGACTGATGTCCCGGTACCTGCACCCCTTTCTGCAACCTACATCAATGGCAACGGGCGCACCGCTACTATGGCCTCAGCGACTCCGCGATCAGGAGAGTCTTTCTCGTCAATTGGCAGTCGTGGTATCTCGTCTGAGTTCACTGAGGATGACCGGCAATTTGAGAAGATTTTCCTGTCTTTACAGAAGTCGACCGATCTTGTCATGGGAACGCTGCCCAACTTTAATGCGCAGCTGGCAGGGGGTTTGCGAAATGCCATGTACCAACGTACTCCGGAGAGCATAATCCAACACTGGAAAGGGTTGATCTCAATGTGTGGTCAAGTCATTCAACAGACGGAAATCCTAAAGCAAAGGTTGTCACTGATCAAGCTCAAGGAGCCAGGAGTCAGATCACAAGCCAGCTTCTGGAGCTTATGCAGCAACTTTAGCCATTCTTGGGCAGATATGATCTATCAGATCAAGTACGGCCCCAACAGTGTACCACTTCCTCCCGACACAAGGGCACGCTTACGACCGATTCAACAAAGTATCAAGGAGACGAGCAACATTATCTCCAAGTCACCCTGGCATTATCTTTTCCACCAGAATGCCGGTGCTATGAACGGACAGACATCGTACCCGCCTCGCGGCATGTCACCGACCCAAGTCCCAATCACACCACAGAGCGCTGCTTTGGGACCGGCAATGCAGGCGACAGTTCCCACGACACCACAGAGTGGCTCATTCGCAGCAGCATTCCATGGAAACGTGTTTGACCGAGCCGATGCTCTAATGGCGAATCCGGGTATCTCCATGGGACGTAATGGGGGATTTGGCAAGGGCCACATGGGATTCAGCTCGCTGTCTTCCCTCTCATCCATGTCTTCTGACGAAGGCATACTTCCCTCTCATGGACCACTAGGGCCGGTACCCCTCCGCCTCAACGGAAGCAAAGTTGCTTTCTAGAGACGGAGCTGGGCCTCGAGTTGGATTTCAAATTCTATCGATCGGCAGCCTAGTGCAGCCACTATTGTCATTTGCATAGGTGGGTATGAGGAGAAGGGACGTTGGTTTTTGCTTTGCTCTTTTCAAGGCTCTTTGAACAAGTCAAACGGCGTATGGGGGAGAAACGCACGCCGGCAGCCATTCCTTTACCGCATAGCCTTGGCGTTGGGGTTACAGTTGCTTTTTTTTTATGCCACAAAACAGAACTTCTGGAGGTTATCTGCATTTAATTTTTCGAGGATTCACAGCTTGCGGACGGGTATAATGTTAAGAAACGTCGTGCTGGAGCAAAAGTTGGGAGGCCACGCATCCCCTTGACGGTTAACAAAGAGCATCTGCAAATATAGATATAAGGAAGGAATTGACGGTTATTATGGACTGAAAAGATATGACATAGAAGCAGAGATGTCCTATTGTACATTAGCGTATAACGAATCTGATGCTTCTGATACAACTTTATGGATCTCTTGGTGTATGTAATGTAATGTGAGTACAGACTATAAAGTTCTTTTTGTGCTAGCAGTCCAGAAACATCCAGTCGCTATGGATTAGGAGACACCGATATATCACAGTTCCAGATAAGCTGATAACCTTGGAGCTATATCATGTATCAATGGAAAAGCATGTGCCCTGGAGATCCCATGATCTTGCGTAGCAGCCGCATAAAAAGCCAATGTGTTACTACTTGGCCCCACCAACATGCAGTGTAAGGTATCATCAGCATGAAGCCAAGCTGCTTCTCTTCTTATTAAAATCAATCACCACCAAATACACGAACCCAGCCCATCATGTCAGCATCAGCAGCCTCTTCATCGGCACAACAACATCCCGCCTCTTCCACCAACGCCACAGGCTCTCCGCCATCCTCGTCCTCTTCCCTATCTCCTCGTCCACCAACGTCTCCTCCTCCAACTGTCTCATCCCCCTCCGTCGCCCACGCTCACGCCCACGCGCAGATCCCCTTAGCAGCCACCTCGTCGCAGCGCACTGCTGCAGCTCCTCCTCCCCCTCAGCCGCTGCACCCGACGCTCCCCTCAGCCGAAACGCAGCGCCATGTCGCCGAAGCACGACGCGCTGTTGTCGCGACGCTCGAGAACATGATGGACTCGGAGCTGCAGTGGCGCGCATCCACGTTGCACTCTAATGCGGCGGCGCTGGGTAAGCAGGCGCAGGATGTGCAGCGCGCGACTGACGGGCTGCGCCGCGAAAACGTCAAGCTCGCGCGCGAAGCTGACGCTGCGGCGCGGAGGCTCAAGGAGCTTGGTAACGTGCAGAACTGGGCTGAGGTGTTGGAGCGCGACTTTCTCGTACTCGAGGAGACGGTCAGGCTGGCTAATGGAGAGGGGAGCTGTAGCTGTAGCGAGTGTGGCAGCTTCAGTGGCAGCGGCAGCGGTAGCGAGGATGAAATGGATGTAGATGAGGAGGGAACAGGCAAGGGCGTTGATGGGCGCAAGACAGGGTTAGATGTCGAGATGGCGATTGACACGGAACATCATGCGCCAGGAACCTTTTCTGATACTAGTCGAAGCTTGACAGAGCCAGAGTCGAGTGTGGGTAGGGGGGCTAAAGGCTCTGATACAGCCTCCATGTCTACGGCGTCGCGATAAGAGGCTGATTATCATCGACGGCGAATGAATCATGTGTCATGACAGCATTTAGGTTCGGCACGAAGCTTACGAGGGATTAGTTGGCGTTAGGAGTATGTGATTCGAGAAAGCACGCTCGTTTGGTATATACGTTTCTGTATGGCACAATACGGTTCAATTCCATGCATCCTGTCTACTCCGATCTGCACCAGCTTTTCCGTTGACCTCTAATCTACCGTGACCTCTATGGTTTTTACCTCCCATATGCGTACCCCATCCATAACTGGCATTACAAACACAGCCCCGATCACAGAAGACCAGGGAAAATGACGTATCGCTTCTTCTTGTACCTGTCACCAAACTCCTTACGATAGGCACGCTCCTTGCCCTTGGCCCAGCTGATCATCTGCGCGGCACCAATGGATATGAAGAAGGCAACAGTCCAGTCACGGCTGACCAGAATGATTCCAACCCAGGCAAGCACCTCGTACAGGTAGTTGGGGCATGTCACAATGCCGAAGCCATAACCAACGGGGATCTTGCGCTCAGTGCCACCAGAAGATCGCAGAGTCGACAGATATCTATGAACGAGAGCGTTCATGAGCTCGCCGAAGCAGTAGAGGGCAAAACCAACGGCATCGATGGCGGGGATGTCAGCCTTGGCAGCCAGCGAGTTGGGAGAGTAGATGGAGTAGGCGCAGAGAACGCCCGAGACGGCCCAGTAGAAGAAGCTGTTCTTGAAAATGTTCTTCCAGGGCATAGTGTTGGCCGAGAACTTGTGAACAAAGAGCGTCTCATACTCGCGCTTGACAAAGTGCAGCATGATCATGCCAAAGGTAAGCCATTGTGTCTGGGACATGTCCTTATCTCCATTGCGGTACAGAAAGGGGCGGGCAGCGACGGCGAGGGCGTGGATGAGGAGGGGACCGAAGTATTCGACGACGAAAACGGTTCTCCAAGCAATTTGGGCACCTATTCCATGAGGTTAGAGTATGTTCAAGTGTAATTGTACAATGGCATGTTAGGACATACCCATATCCTTGACGAGGACCTCGCCAGCAGCGACAACGGCAGCTTCATCAGCGAGGCGAGCCTTGCGGTTTTTGAGAGTCTTCTTGATGGAAGGGTCATAGAGGCCAACTCTGTTGTGGTCACCGAGCTTGGCCTGCTTTGCAATCAAGATCTTGACATCCTCAACGGTGGTGTCAGGGCCGACCTCAACCGATCCAGGGAGGTTCTTGATGGGCTGCTTCGGAGCTATAGAGTGTTAGTTTTGGGAGAGGGTAGAGGAGTGATGATACATACAGCGGTTGGTAAGCGTAAGAGTGCTTAGAGGAGCCATCTTCTTTGCCTTGCTACTTGTTGAGGGTAAACAAGTTGGTAGAAAGGAGGGGAGAGGAATATCAGTGGTGTTGAGGACACCCAGAAAGGTTTATCGGGCGAGATTAGAGAGGTACGTACCCTCATCCGTTTAGGAACCTCGGCGTCGATTTGGTGGGGCATCTTCCCGCTGATGCCCCTGGGCTAAAAATGCCCGATTATTGTTTGGCGATTGGCTGTCAAACTATAAACCCATGTCTGTCAGCTTGTGATAATTGAGGCTCAGCTAATGCTAAGGTTAAGGAATCTAATGTGGTTTGTCACGTTGTTGTTTCTTAGATAGTTCTCCTATATGACTCGTCTTAGTTTGGCAAGCTGAATGTTGGTTCTACCTGGACACTCTCAACAGCTATATATCGCCCATGTTGGTGAGGACATTATCTACTCGATAGGTATCTACAGAATGCCTATACATGACATGGTTGCAATGTAGATGTGCCCGAACTTGTATAATATTCAAGCATGGTTCAGAAAATATTCCCAAGCCCATAGATGATGCATGTCTACAGTAACCATTTACTACAGCATATATCCAGCAACAAACACCAGTATTAGTCAAGATGCCTAGTTCAAGCGAAGATACAAACCTTCAATTCTCATAAATCTTCTATCACTATTGATGAGTTAAATAATTCCACTTGCCCCCGTAGTAATCCATCTACCCATCATGAGCTACCACAATCATCGTAAGAAACCATCCCGAGTTCCTATTGTAATAGTTGCCAGCGAATCACTCACTGCAATTTCATTCACACCTTTTGTAAATAATTCTCAAAGAGTTCTAAGTTTATCATAGAACAAAGAAGTACTGCAACTTTGACGCAACAATCTCCAAACCTGAAAAAAGTATCAACTTCATTCACCTCAACCAGATCACGACCCTAACTTACACTCCTCCTTTTCTACATCCTAGAAACCTCACTCTCCTCTTCATCTTTCTCTTCGCTAGAGAAAAGTCAAGATTTTCATCTTTTGCCTCCTATCAGTCAGCCACAGCTTGTGACTGGTTCGTCCGCCAGCGTCTACCTGACAGCTGATAGCCAGCTGGCGCGCATTCACTTCTAAATCACCCGCGTATCTTTCTCGCGCAACGTTCTTTGTTTACTTCGCGCTTCGATTCTGGGGGTTCATTACTCGCGTTCTTCTGGATACGCGTCTTTCATCCTATCACCGCTTGCCACCTGACAAGACCACGATATTCATATCCCTTCGCTTTAAATCAAGCCTCTTACTATCTCGAGTGTTTGCTCAGATTTAATGAGTCACAGACAGGCTAGTTAGGTAGGTACTTGTTTCTTCTAAACAACACGCATGACTAC
>JAATHB010000824.1:0-16301 GCA_014822075.1 Fusarium buharicum
TATAAATTATAGTAGTTATAGCGCTATAAATTACAGTAATTATAGCGCTATAATTTATAGTAGCTATAGTGCTATAATTTATAGTGGCTATAGCGCTATAAATTATAGTGGTTATAGCGCTATAACCCCTATTAATTATATGCTTATAGTGAATAAATGCTTAAAAAGGGGGTCTCTAGAGGGTGTGATTGTATTGATTCTGACTTTTGAGCCAGTGAGCCCTACAGTCTTCCGTACATAGGCATGCATCATTTACGTTGTGAGATTAATATAGTTCGTCAAACCTCAAGACCTACAGATTTCAGTAAAGGCCTCCCACTATAAATAACACATGATTTTGAGTTCCGTGCCATCATCTGTTCTCTGACGTGCACCTCTCAGCGATTTCTTCTTCCACTCTACATCCAGATGGACCACACTTGGATAAACAGCCTGTACGATGGCCATGGCAGTGAAGACATTTTCCGGCGAAGCACCTGTCGTTGGCAAACGATCCTATCTCATGCGAGAAACATGACCGACGTTTCCATCTCAAGCTCAGAATCTTGTGATACCAATCCATCTGCGCCTGCTCTTACCGGCATCACGCCGCATCTTCTCCTTAGATCGTGGCAGTTGTATAACATTTGAAATGTAACGATTGTTCGTGTCTCTGTATCCCTCATCCCTATGTCTGGAACATTGTGTTCTGCTCGTTTCTACATGCGACTACGAAAACCTCGGGACTGCAAGTAGTTTACCCAATGACACATACCCGCAATCCAGTACTGAGTGCCTCCAGGCTTCTCTGCTTCATCCAGAGTAGAAACCTGCTTCAGAGGTTCGCTTAACAACCAGGTCTGGCCAAGACCGCTAAGGGTGTCGCAAATAGACAAGACAATTATCCGAGTTGTACGGCCATTGGTAAGACCAAACTTACCAATCCCTTTCATCGCTCCACTCCAAAACGAAAAGGCACCTTCGTAATCAGACTGAACGTGGTGTATCTTTGCCATAATGATATGTAAGCGCAACTTCTCAAGTTTTAACAGGCCGGTACGGGACTGGACGTCCAGACAGAGCCTCTCCGCCTCTTCAAGGCGCTCTTGGGCAAATAACGATTCCGCCAGAGCCAATTGCAGTAGGGATTTGCCTGCAATAGGATTCTTGTCTCGCCGCGTGATTTCGGCACGCAGCTGATGTTCGGCGGACACAGGGTCATCAAGTTCTCGAAGCGTGTCAGCATGGTCGCAAGTGAGGTCGCGAAGGTCTTCATCAAAAATGAGCTCCTCGGACCGCTCTGCTGTCTCCTGCGCCTTTTGGAGATACGCCAGTGACTGCTCAAACACGCCTTTAAGCCGTAGAATCCTCCCAAGAATCATTTGCTTGCGAAAAATGACCACATGTTCGAACAAAGACGGTTGCTCGCCTGAGGGCTTCCAACCTTTCAGTAACCCCTCAGCAGTGGAAAGGTCTTCAACCTGGATGCAGTTCAGAGCACGCTGGATAATCGCACGACCAGTTGCCAAATGTATCCTACTATCCATAGGTATCCTGTCTTGATCGAGATCGAGGCTGCTGACAGCTTGGTCCATATTTCCAGCAATTCGATGCAAGAGACTTTCGGACTGTCCGATACAAGCACGAATGTACCAATCCTCAAGGAGATGTGAAGCAACCTTGGCTTGATCGACTGCGAATCGTTTCCAATTCATGTTGGGAAACCGAGATGCCTCAATAAGGGTGAGCGCAAGATCGGCTCTGGTGTTTGCGGGCAGGCATTCGGAGTGATCTCGAAGTGCTTGCAGGGTATGTTTGAGATGCGGTAGGAAAAGTTTCGTGTTTGCAGTACTGTTTCAAAGTTAGAATACGGCATTGCTTTTGTTTTCTGTTTTTACTGCACTTACGCAGACTCGACATATTTCCACGGAATTGCTCGATATGCAACAATCAAAGCCTGAAGTTTCCAAAAAGAAACATCCTCGACAGAGAGCTTCTCACAAACGCGACTCGCAACGGTTTCGTCCAAGATGTAGGTCTGATCGTCATTCTTCAAAGCGGCTGACGACAAAACTAGCTCGTGAAAGGAACTACTCAATCTTGGCATGTCCGAAAGCAGATCACACAATTCTGGAACAAGTCCAATATGAACTGCATCCACCTCTTCGATTCCACCCTGTGCAGTCCAGCGTTTGCGAGGCGTGGCCCCACGAGTGAGTAGTTCCAAGGGAATTTTGTCAGATATTGAGAGGAAAGAAAGAAATACCAATAAGATCTTGGCATCTTCGGAATGAATGCCGCCTGAACCAGGGACAGCGTCTGACGCAGCCCTGAGGGAATCCGTCTTCCATGCAGGATATGCTTATGGCATTATGCATATATCTCGTTGCGAGGAGGTGGCTCTGGCTTGGAGATTGCTTACGTTAGATTAAGGCCCCGATATTACACCCAGAATAGTTTTGAGTTCGGTGCGAGCTTGCGCGTCTCGTCGACAAAGGAACGTTCCACTGGATATAGGTTAGTTCTGAAAGGAGCCCGAGTCCGAAAGACGTACATAGTATATGATTCAAGGCGCCGTTAACGAGCGGCGTGAACTCTGGGGTCCTTGTACATATATCGGTCGTCGCGGAGAGGTGTGTAAGGGCAGAAGGCTGGTCCTCGGCTGATGCTCTCTCGCAGCTGGAGATAAAAACGTCAACCCAAAGATCAAACTCCATCTGAATGTTTGCTCTACATCGTCGCGTTTTATGTAAACTAATGGTGTTTATAGGGATAGGTGATAGGCTTAGGCTGTCGGTTTTCGCTTGTTTTGGAGGGCTTAGCCAGTTAGATCACGAATAGAACAAACAACTAATCATACCGTGAATAAAACGAGCAGTCTCTAGACTTACGTGAGAAGATAGCCTACGCTGAACTGTACCTGAGCTATATGGTATGCGAGGCAAGTTAAGCGTGGGCCATTCAGCTTAAACACAGTTCGGCTCGAGCGTAATGGGCAGTATGTACTGGTGCCGGCCCAAGGTCATGCTACAGAGAGGCAAATGTTCGGGAGCTTGTACAATCCGCTTCTGGCCTATTAGCGTAAGACTCCATAACGACTGATTCATTTCTGTATGATATGGCCTTGGTCCATTTCTTGATACAAAGGGAGACTACTTATGGACTTGGAAAGTCAGCACGGGCGACGTTACCGAGGCATCTATCACCTGACCATATCCACATATGGACGGCACATTTGGGGTCCCCGATGAATGAACCGAATGGCCCGGCTTCAAGGCCGTGAGAATGAGGTCGAGACTGAATGATTGGGCTGGACGAGAGTGGAGGTTCATTCCGTGAATGGATCTCATGAAGCTCGAATCGACAGCGTGCGGCCGAACCCCACTGAGGCCAACATATCTGCAGCATCCTAACCTGCTATATCTCTAATGTATCCCCTCAACTGACGACACTCACAGCATATCCGATACCGACCTTTGGCCGTTGCAGGATACAGTTCTTTTGCGAGGGAGTTACAAGTCTGTCGTAGATACGCCTCAGAGGGTTCCTGTTAATGATAACCGAGATTGATCCGCGCCTCCCTGCGTATCTACTCATACAGAAATAACCATCATGTTACAAAAGCGAAACCGCCAACGAACCAACTAATCATGGCGAGTAATGACTCCACGTCTCCTCGATCTGTATTTACCCCTTCAATTTGTAACTCATCGAGCGAGCAATCGTCCGATTCTACGTCCAAAGATTCGGTCGCTAGCGAACAAAACACTCGATTTATTGACAAAGAAGATGATCCGCTTATACCAAGTTTTGAAGATGCGCAGAGTATATTCCATCAAGGTAAAGCGACATGGGAAACATTTTTGAGCCAAGCGAGGGGAATACCCTCAGGCTACTGGCCAACAGATGCACTCAACCCGTATGTCACTCTTATAGATATTCCGGGCCTACCAGATCGGCTGCCTCGCGGTGATTGGCTTTACGGTCGACCTTGCTGGGAGATGCCCCATGATATCGGGGGCACCGAATGCCGAAATCCTCAATCCAGCAATGATACATGCCGTAGGTTTGGTCGCCGTATCTCGTTCCGGTTACAAATCGACGATCCAATTCGTTGTGCTATATCCTCAGACGCAACATCATACGCTTGCACCAGTCCGGAAACGGCCAATAGCCTCGCTGTACTGGTAATGTGCTGGTCATACATACTTTCGGCTCGATTTCTTGAGATGCAACGCCGTGGGATTCGATATACAGAGGATCGCTTATGGCCTCTTACGCCCCAAGATCGAAAGGAAAGTCGAAAGGAAACCACAACTGATATCAACCTCGAGAGCGTGCCACCTGCGCTTACCAGATGGCTCTGCGCAATTCTCAGCCCTGTTATGGGCTGGCAGGCTAGAGACCACAAGCGTTTACCGCCGTGGGCAGCGTCTTTCAAGACAGATGTAAGACTTGTCATTGAGGCTCCAGACGTGGCCGCAGATGCCTGCGCGCCCCCCAGCTCCATTGAAGCTATCGAACTTCTTATCGAGCTTTGCCGGTTATTTGACTTGGGAATGGACTCGACCCGAGTTACTGGTTTCGACCCCATGCCACCTTACAAAGCGTCATTCTTGGCTGCACTTGCACTCCCTTTCTATAACTTTATGGAGCTTCAGCCACAGCTACCACATCCACATCTTATCAGACCACAAACTAACGGCACTTTTAATAACTTCCATGAACAGCAGATCCGAGGATATCTGAGTCATTTACGTTATTTCATGACCCTCGGCGCCCATCCTCCCTCTATCGGATCTATTTTATGGAGTGTCTTCTGGCAGCCGGACGTTAATTGCAATCTAGTTAGTCCATGGCTCTCATCAGCCTTAGATACCTTGGAGCCAATTATCCAGAAAAACGAGATCGAAGTTTTGCTCAAGGTCTTTCTTGCACGTCGACCTAGGATTGGGATCTGGTGGGTGGCTGTCTTTTTACTAGGCGACCCAGCTCTCCTTGGCTGGATAAGGCGATACACAACGAGGATGGAAGAGAAGCGCTACTTTGGGTCCTTGTCGCCTCCCGATCCGATGGTGTCCGCCTGGACCGGATCAAAGCAGTCATTCATCGACTTTGATAATGATTCCCTTTATCTAGACCCATCTGACTTAGTGTCGACAGCAGATGTACTTCGATGCCGTTTCGATCTTAAGCTTCAGCACTCAGCCAGTACGTTTTTGTCCTGGCGGCCCTTTGGTCATATAAGGAAGGGCCTAGTTGAAGTTGAACTTTGGCCGCAGTTGGAAGCCAAGTATACCCGAAGCTATAGCGCATTTACCTGGTATCTCGGAAAGAACCTGTCAATACTCGATGAAGGTTTTCGAAAAGGTACAGGACAGCACGTGGCAGACGTGCCAGACAACTTGGAGATGCACACCTCCACGGAAAATTCAGAAAAAAAGCATCATGTCACCAATATGCGGCCATCCAAGGTGTCGACATGCAAGATGATAAACTTTTTGGTAGAAGACGCTGGAGGGGGTCGTGATTGGGCGAATACCGGGTTGTCAATAGAGCGTAAGCAGCTCAGGTGGCTACATGATTGGGAAGGCCTCGATATGATGGAAAGTATCATGGTGGAAAAAGAACCATCCAGAGCACCTTCGTGGTTTCTTGAGAAATGGATGAATGGGGAAATTGTTAGTGATGGAAAGTCACATTAAAGACGAGAGGCAAACTGATCAAGAGGTTATCTAGTGTTGGCCTCTGGCTGTAGTCTCATGCTTCTTGGTTTAGACACTGGCAGTCATTATCAAAATACGCAATAGCGCATGAGAAGAAGACTATTAAGTGTTTGGGCTACTCGACTAGGTAAACGATAGTGATGACATTAGAGAGGATTCTTGTTAGCCTAGTGTATGTAAACTATATTATTAGGTTTTGCGTTTGAATGTTGCTAGGAAGAGAAGTTGTATCGTTCATCTTTAGTGTCGATCTAGATCAGCTAACCCATTAAATAGATGACACTAGTATTCCGTTGTGGCGGGAATTGACATTTATACTGGGGACTAGTTAATGGAGACGGCCTGGAAGAGGAGTATCTGAGGGTTGACCTTTTCCTTGTGTGTCATTGGCTGGTTGCGCCAAATGTTAAACCTCTCAAACCATAGTGCGGAGTAACGAGTCCACTACATAACTTACTTGGTAAGCTTACAGATTGACAACGACAATTCAACTCGAATCTTTGTTACTCTGACTCAACTACTATGTACGCAGACATCACTCAGCCGCCAAAGCCACTGCCTACGCCTCAGTTGAAGACTATACGACCTGGCGTCTCATTGTTGTCCCCGCTTTCGCGTCGTGGCCACGGACCCGGACTAATCGTTCTTACGCCAACCTCGGAGGATCTCCTAAAGATCGAAAAAGGTGTTCCATCCGTCCTCATAAAATGGGCTGAAGAAGGATACACCGTAGTTCAGCTCGATCTGTCTGCGTTCGAGAACTCAAGTAGCCAGAACCTCCTCCCCGAAGCGATCCAGGTTTTGAACCAGAGTGATAAGTGCGACGAGGGAAAGATAGGTTTAGTCGGTAGGGCTAGTGTCAAAGTTGCCGATAAGAGACTAATGATTTATAGCATACTCTGCAGAGCTTTGGGATCATGCTGCTCCCAGCTTGTCTGAGGTTTCAAATGTTGTGGCAGCAGTGGTTTACACAAACCCAGACAACCTAGGAGAACTTGCTTCAACGAGTATACCTCTCTTACGACACGTAGCTGGACCTGCTACTTCGCGCATCGCAGGCAAAGCAGCTGGGCCAGAGTATTACTACCCCAAAGCACAGAGCTATTCCTTTGCAACGCCTTTCCACGGCCACTTTGACTATAACATGGAGTCTGTGTCCCATACAAGGAACCTTCAGTTTCTCAAGCCGTTGATTGGGGGACCTTACTTTGATCTTGAGGCTCTTTGGGAAGAACACACCCACTACGAATTCGCTGATCGGTCTGTCGAGCACACCATGAGTACTATGGTCCAGGAACCCTACGTCAACCATATTCCAACGGTAGTCACTATTCCCATAGTCTACGCAATGAAGCTGACAAATAGTGCAGATGACTGGTGGAGTCGGTCGAGATAGGCTCTCAGACTTTTATCGACACAACTTTATCTTCAACAACTCAGCAGACTCCGAATTGGACCTTATTAGTCGAACAGTCGGCATTGATCGCGTCGTCGATGAGTTTCTCTTCAAGTTTACTCACAACCAAGAGATTCCCTGGATGTAAGTATTGTCTTGTCATTAAAACAATAGCATGCTAAGTCCAGTACAGGTTACCTGGTGTCCCACCCACGAACATTAAGGCCGAGGTCCCCTTTACGGCTGTAGTCAATATCCGAGGAGATCGCTTATACCACGAGCACATCTCTTGGGACCAGGGAACTCTTCTAAGACAGTTAGGCTTACTACCTGAGTACCTGCCGTTCCCATATGCTTTACCCGATGGCCGAAACCGCAGTGAGGGCCTGGAATACCGTGTTCCTGTGGCAGGAATAGAGACGGCGATTAAGATGAAAGATAGAAATGGAGTGCCTTCTAACCAGATGTTTGCGTACGAGGTACGCGAAAAGCAGGCTTCGGATTGATAGGTAACAACGGCCTCTGTAGCACATATAAATATCAACTTATTCTCTCTTCTTCAAATAACACTTGAGGCCTTTTTGGCGAGGAAACCAACTACCAGTAACCACCCACGGCGCATCAGGATTCACGAGTGAGATCTCGTACTTGCGGATCAACGTCGCCACAATCTTGTAAAGCTCAAGCTGAGCCAGATTGCGCCCGATACAAACCCGCGAACCACCGCCAAAAGTTAGATCTGCAGCGTTGTAGCGACGGATTCGCTCCTTGTAAGCGACATCAGTCTCATCCTCATTCTGTAGCCATCGCTCAGGGCGGTAGGTGTCGGCATCAACGCCCCAGACATTTTTGTTGCGGCCGGCGACGTAGGGGTTGATACCGACGGATGTGCCGGGAGGAACAAAGCTGCCGTCTGGAAGCTTGAGACCAGCTTCGGGGACATAGCGCTCAAGAAGCATACAGACGCCTGGGTGCATACGCATGGCTTCACGAACACAAGCTTCTAGGTCTATGGGATGTTAGAAATATCTGTGATGGATTAACTAGACTTACATGGTAGAGCTCGGGCGGAGCTAAAAGAAGCAACATCGGCGAGGTCGGCAGAAAGGATCTCCTCTTCAAGCTTCTTGTAAGCTTCTGGGCTATGAAGAGAGTACCAGAAGAAAGCTCGAATGGTGATAGCAGTAGTATCGGCGCCAGCGAGTAAGTTGACGAGCAGGTAGCCCATGATGACCCCATCGTTAACAAGCTCAGGATGGGTTTCTTTGGACTCGATAAAGTGTTGCAAAAAGTCAGGAACTTTGGGGTCATAGTTCGTATCCTTTCCTTGGAGGCGGGCGATTAGGTGCTCAAGAGAAATACGGGTGACGTTGCCCAAGTTTGGAGGGCCAATTCGCATAATGGGATTCTTGTCGAGGAGGAAGTCTAGGAAGGGCATTTGTCCAACAGCAGCGAAACTGGGCATATTAGCACGTTCCTCGAGTGTGGTGAAGAGTTTGCATACTAGTCCAGTGCCTTGTCGGCGATAGAGATGGTGCTATCGAAGTCATAACCTTTATCCATGTATCCAAATCGTTGACTGAAGGAAGCAACACCGTTGGTGTCCCAAGAGTCTGCAAAGATTAGCTCACAAACGGGCATCGACGGTGGAAAAGCTTACAGAAGCCAATCCATTCACCGAGATCACACTCCTTGGGTTCAGTGCCGCTCATGAACCTCTTCTCGAGATGACCACAGAACTCAGTGATCAAACCATCAAACAGTGGCTCAAGGCCAATCACACTACTTTGCGAGTAGTATTTGACAATGGGGCGCTTCATACGGGCATGTTCGGCTTGGTCGGTGGTGCTGAAAAGATGGTAAGTGATCTTGCCATCGATGATGGCACTGTTGTTGTGGTAGAACTCGGTCTGCATCGAGAGATTAGACTTGAAGATGTAGACCTCGAAAAGAATGATTTACCTTCTTCCACTTGCCATCGGTACCATAAAGCGTCTTGATCAATTCGGGAATGTCGAAGTCCAAAGTATTGGGACCAATACGGACAACAGGACCGTATTTTTCGTGAAGCTCCTTGATTCTGACATGATAACTACCTGTTCTTACGACAGACAGACGCCAAAGATTGGTCCACCCTACAACTCGTCAATCTTTAAGGTATGGGAGCGCAATGAGTTGATCAGAATTACCAGCCAGAATTGGCCCCGGATACTTGCGAAGGGGGGAAGTGAAGTACGTGACAATCCACCAAATAACAATGCTGAGAATAGGAACAACAACAATGGCTGTGAACAGGCTCTTCCAGCCCGAAAGCCGGACCAAGGAGGCCAAGTACGAGGTGTCAACGGAACTCATCTTGGGTGACAGCTACTGAACGGGCCAACCGAAGAAACAATCACCCACGGCTGTTCATCATAACAATGAGAGGGCATAGTAGATTATTTGAGTCACCAGGGGTCTTGTCTCGGGGGAAGCTGGTTGTATGGGTATAGTTCCCTGGGTCTAACGTCGGAAGTCCGTCAAGGTGGTATTACTTTGGCCAACATAACGCAGGGGTTAGATTAGCACGGCAAATGATAGACGCAGCATTAGCAACTACGAATCTAGAGGGATCAGGTCCAGTCAGATGTAACGCAAACAGCAGCTTGAGAACCAACAGGTTCGCTAAAGCGGACAGTTTCGCGTCGGGAGTCTAGTGTCTGAATTGCTTCACTTCCGATTGGTATGGTTGTGATGCTGCACAAACCAGGGACGGACTATGAAACAGCAAACTAATAGAGTTTGACTAGCTCAGAGGCGTCCCTTCACGATCGCATGTGTCCGCGGTTGAGGGTTAACGCAGCGTTCCTGGGCTTCATCCTCATGATGCATTAGCAAAGAGAGCTGGGGATCATATATCGTTTCTTTTCCGATATTCCACGAAAATTGCTCATAAAGATAGGCTATATAAAAAGGGTGGATCTCGCGAAGGATATCTGGGCAGCTGAGGTAGCATCTCGGAACTAACGGATACGCATATCGTACGATGATAAATTTAAAAAAGGAGAATGCTGGTTTGTAACTGGGGTCTGGAGCGACGAATTACACTCCCCGACGAACTAACAATGCAGGGGTTAACCAACATTGACTTGCTAACTCAGATGGTTGATGAGCTTGCAACGCTGAAACAACAGGAAATGAGTTTGTTATAATCACATGAGCCACATGGACCAAAGCAAGACGAGTGTGTTCCTCCGGTTTCACCATGAGCTGGAGATTACTTGTTCAAAACTCGAGGCAGAACTTAGAAGCCTACCGAATAACGACCCTGTTACTTAACATGGTACCAAAAGTGGTAAATCAGTTGGTCGATCATTACTCTTCATGAACCTGCTGGATAGAGAAATGCAACATGGCCATCTGAAGCCGGGGGAGTCATCTCACAGCTCATGCATGTCTCTATTATTGTGTGACTTTCTAGAAATACATCTTTCATTCAGTTCTTCGCCCTCCCGCAATTCGATTGAATCTACCCCAGCAGTGACTTATATACTCATTCAAACCACACAGCCATGGCGATGGGAGGGGATGGGACATGGGCTATTGCTGTCATGTGGGCGTTGACCGCCGTCACATTCGTTTTTGTCCTGCTGCGAATATACACCAGAATTGCTGTTGTCAACTCATTTGGCGTTGACGACCATGTGTATAACTTGGCCTTTGTAAGTTTAGCGACATATCTCCATACCTCTAGCCTTTACTAAACTGTCCCATTATCCAGGCATTCCTTCTCTTCTACACGGTCTTTACGAGTGTCGCAGCGCATTATGGCTTCGGCCAAAACATAGTCGAAATCAACAATAGAAACCCCGACGACGTAGCTCTTGCAATTCTCTTCGAAGCCATCGGCCAGACTTTCGCTGTGGTAGGTATGGCTGTAGCAAAATGGTCGCTCGGGCTGTTTCTGCTTCGAATTGTCAAGGAACAATGGCACAAGATTGCCATCTGGCTGTCTATGGCTTGCCTTATGGGCGCTTCGATATCCGTATGCTTCGTCTTTTGGCTACAGTGCTCCCCACCGAAATATCTTTGGGACCGTCGTATACCGGGACGTTGCACTATTGATTCAACACCAGTGTCGATGCTACTTTGCAGTGAGTGTTTGATCTATCGCGCCATCCCGACAGGCATGTAACAAGAACAGTTCTTTGCGTAATCGTCGACTTTTTCTTTGCCGCGTTCCCTTGGTTATTCATCTGGAGTTTGCAGATGAACAAGAGAGAGAAGATCGTCATTCTTTGCAGCCTGAGTCTGGGTGTTATGTAAGAAGGTATTATCTATCGCGGTTAACATTGCTAACTCCATCCAGAGCCGGAGCGTGTGGTATCAAACGCACCCTCGAAGTTCCACATCTATCGAGTCCAAATTACACAAGTAAGTTACACACTGGCCAATCCGGACCAGTCTTGATAATGACTGGCTAACACATCCCCAGAAGACACTGTTGGTCTGATTGTATGGTCGGCAGCTGAGATAGCCGTGACCATGGTTTGTATCGGCATTCCCATCTGCCGACCTTTATACAAGCAGTACTTGGACAAATGGACTTCACGCAACTCAAGCAAATATCGTGAGCATAGTGAATTCGGATCCTACCCTCTACAGACTATCGGGGGAAGTGAGCTAAACCCTGGAGCGGTAAACAAAGCCAACAATGAGTCTGACGGTAAAGACTCTGTCACCAAGACTGAACGGAAGCTCGGTATTCGCAGCCAGCTTACAAAGACGAAGATTTACTCTAAAGGTGAGAGGCAGGTTTGTAATGACAACCAGAGTGAGGAAGAGATCTTGGGGCCAGATCGTCGAAGAAACCAGCAAAATGATGTTGAGGCGCAGGATGAGGGAATTCGAGTGACGTATGAAATCACTACGTCTCAACAGAATACATAACTAGAGAAATCTAAGTTGCAGAATAGATATATATTGATATATCATTCCAGATTAGTTTTAGATCTTTGGCTAGCGCCACAACAGGAAATGAGCCTTTTCAACTCTTTTGCGTTACAGAACCATTTCCATAATTGGTTACGGCCTGCTTGGAACTAAACTTTTGAATCCGTGTTGTCTAGACGATCATGGCTGAAAGCTGCGTAGCCGACACGTAGCTGGCATTGATTCGATACTCCGCGCCGTCACATGCAAACATAGCAGCTCATTAACCTGATTTTTAATATGTTGAAATCAAAAGCCTTCTTTTCAAGGCGCACACTAGTTAATAGCTGCAATTTCCGTGTCAGCTGACCGCGGGAAATATAAATGGTTTTTCGAGGCTTCTCCTTTGACTTTTAACTCACATCATTATCATCATAGTCTTGAGGAAACAACAATACTTGTGTGCTTCAGCTGAAAATGGCGGAAAGCGAAGCCATTATCGCCATTACTGCACTAGTCGTCTCAATAATCGCATTATTCATCGCAACAGGCCAGATCCTGGGGCAATACATTCACACAGCCGATGGCTACCGAAGATGTCAATACGCAGCTATTGGTCCCTGGGCCCAAAAGACACGGCGGAGATTCATATGGCGTCAGCTACGCTTCGAAGTGTTCTATACAACACCAATCATTGTCCTAACGCGAGGATATGCGTTGGGGATGAATGACTTGAAGACAATCGACCAGGCCCCGCGAGACATAGGGAAATCTCAAAAAATATCACGCCAGGAAGCGAAAATGACATATGTTCGCAAGAGCAATATCTTGAAAAGTGCCTGTGGAGCATCTTGGGTTCTCTTCATCACCAAATTACGGGAATTTCAAGAGGCCTCAAACGCACTTTTCCCTATACGGTCCATCAGGCAAGTAGCTAGATTGGGCAGTGATCAGCTAGTCAAGCTTCCGTGCTATATTGAGTCTGAACAATCATGGGACTTGGTGCCACCTGATCTTCTTCGGCCGGTTGCGTCCATTGCCCTGGGTGATTTGATCATCCTGGCGCATCGTCTTGGCCTGGGCTGGCTTGAAGTACGCCCTGCCGCCGGAGAACTTCATGCTGAGGGAAGCGGCCAGACAATGATTGGTTCCATGGCTCGTAGCTTTGGAATCATGCTTCAATATGTCCACGAACAATCTTTTGAGGATGATGACGGCGAGAACCTCTGCTTAATCCCGACTGTTGCAGCTGATAAACTTGGGTTCGGCATCATACCTGGCACTCTGGATATTCCCGACTTGGCTCTCCAGTCTCAAAGTGGACTTCCAGGAGAAGACGTGGACATGAGCAATATCGGAGACTGTTTGGATCTCATCGGCGTTCAGCCTGAATGTCAACAAGCCATTCGCAACAGCTGGAGCAGCGAACGAACCCTTCCAGGGTTCTCGGATCTACTTCCAATCGTATCTCCCTTCTTACCCATCCCTGGCAGCTCTGTAACGAGTGTTCTCAATCCCCTGTGGGAAGCACAGGGTGTATTGGCATCCAACCAGGGTATAAAGGCTTTCGAACACTGGATCCTCGCGGAGATTGCGCAGCTCTCGCAGGAGTCGCAAGTACATGACCACAACAGAACAGACCTAAAAGCAAGATTGGAAGATCTCCATGCACGCTGGACCATTGGAGAAAATATGCGGGCCAAAGAATTGAATGGCAAGAGAGAGGCTAATGGGGTAGATCGCGGAAATATTGGTCACCTCGACTATCTCAGAATGCAGCACGACTTCACCCACCACTATTTTCATTCTCTGGAGGATCGGCTTTCGTATAAAGCCCTCGTTGGCATTCACATATCACACGCCAGCCTCGCTGTGCAGCACGTTCGACAACAAGAGACCGCTCCCATTCGAAATGATGAGGACGCCAGCATATTTCACCAATACGTCGCCAGTTTGCCAAACCTTATTGAAGAAGTCAAGAATCACGAGCAGAGTAAGCTGAATACAGAGGAAGACGTGGATGAAATTATCTACGCATGGTGGGTCATGATGTTTAGGGGACTTTGTTGGCATCGATCCGTTTCGCTTGTTCGGCATAGAGAAAGGACGTTGGATCGGAAGCAAGGCATGATTATCCAGAGTTCACTTTGGGGTAGCCAGATTCCTGTCTATATCACGTAGTCTCAGTTTGGTACTAATGCAGCAACAGCAATGTGCTTATCAGCATACAACTAATAAAAAAGCAGTTCAAACTGAGCATCTACTATCCTAGAGCTATGGTGCCCAGCATGCTCTTGGGTATAGTGCAATCAAAAAGCTACAAGAATTTCAAGTGAGAGACTCATCCCCAAGCCAATGCCTTCATAACTAGCATAATTACCAATGAAGACTATCATGCTTCAGGCTTTCTGGCATAAACGGCACAGCTAAGCCACGAGTCAGTATAAGAACAGATGGTTGACAATGTCACTTACATAGGCCAATAGGCGTGGATCTTGGGGCTATTCCAATCCTCTCTCAACTTAGCCAAGAACACTTGAACCTCTTCGGCACTCCACCCGAGACCTCTCGTGAACGGTGCAATAGTGAGGGCCTCAAGGGCAGAGGTTGCATTTTCCTTGTTCCAAGCGCCGAGCTCTTTGTATTTTCGGTCCTTGGGCCAAGGGTTGGTCGGCCATTTGTATCGCGTTTCGACGATATCGACGAAGCCGGCCTTTTTGAGCATATCCTTGAACTTGGAGGTTCTTTCAAAAGAACGGCCGAATTTGCCAGCGGCTTCGTCGAGGAATCTGCACCACTTGTAAAGAGTAGTGTCCTCGGTCAAGGTTCCATCGTCACAGCCCATGATGACATCGACGTCTTGAAGCTCGACATAGCCTCCAGGAGTAAGGTTCCTATTATCTTAGTGTTGTTAATTGGTGTAGGTGATGAGCTGGCTTACTTGTAGATGTTGTCAAAGTAGGCCTCCCAGTTCTGAATGCTAAAGTTCATGAATCTACTGTGGATATAGTCAAATGGTTCACTATAGTTCCACTCTTCATCAATGTCATCAATCTCAAATCGAACGTTGGGAGGGACGCTAGGGTTTGTTAGCTGCGGTTCAAGGTGAGCAGATAGATTCATACAAGCTCGGCTGGCTTGGTGAAAGGTCGACACCAATGACCGTCGCACTGGGATGCTCGTCGGCAAAGTCAATTGCCCAGATACCTGTACCGGTGCCTACATCAAGGACCCGTTTGACCTTGGAATCTGGGAGGTTTGGAGGGCTCAGACCGAGCTTGTTGTCAAAGGTCAAAAGGCACAGGTGGTGTTGAAGATCTAGATTGGTGAGTGAAATTCATAAACAAGATTTGAGTCGGCTCACCTAGTCTTTCGTTTTCCTCTTCATCGTTGGGAAGGTTGTATTCTATGAGTAGGAACATGAGCGTTGGCTCTTAATCCGAAACATCCGGCGGGGCTAACATACTGCCGTCCTTGTATTTGTGATAGGTTCTTCCATTTTCTTGTCGATAATCGAAAATGGAGCTTCTCAAACTCTCAGTTGACGAAGTAGCGTCCTATTGACCAGTTATATTAGAGAGTCATTCCCATTTCGTGAGAGGGTCTTCATACAAAACCAAGCGAAGAGTCTGTATCGGTCTTTTGCATCAAACGTCAGCCAAGCCAATCCCTGATTAATTGTTAATGCATGTTACAAGGGGGTAACCAACATTGTCGTCAGCAGCGACATCAGGATGCGCTTCGATGGTAGTCATTTTGCCAAACTGGGGACTTCTGCTACTATCAACTGCAGGTTTGAAGGATCACGGATCAGAAAAAGAAAACCCCTCATTGAATCACGTTTTAAATGCGGCTGAGCCCATGTAGCGAGATTGGATGGTAACCTTGTCTCTTTTCTCGTCTCGAGCACCTCCACTGTTAAACTAACATGCATAAATGGCGTGTTTGCCTTCGGGTCTTAAACCTCTTAGGGAATCAGACCGTGGATCGCTTCCGATTTGTTAATAGAGTGGGTATCACATGAAAATAAGGGAGGAAGCCAAAAGACCGAAAGTCCAGGGCGTTAAGCAAACATGTAAAGGTCGCAACTTGGTTTATTAAGAAGCCTTTGAAACTAAGATTGTACATAGTTCAGATATAAAAAGCGCTATGAGTTAAGTTCTGTTTCGGGGCGAGGTCCCGCAGGGAATATAGTGACAGGCTAAAATTACGCGCCAAAAGTCTGTAGATAACCCACCCTGTATAATAGAACCCGTTCATAAGGAATAACTTCACTTATATAGAAAACC
>JAATHB010000825.1:0-23787 GCA_014822075.1 Fusarium buharicum
TTTTATAGCTTATTATAGACTTAATTTTAGGTCTGCCTAATAGGCCTAAAGTATAAGAATAATTTAAGCCTCTTTATTAAATTAAGATATATTATTTAGTTAAGAATTAATTAATTAAATAGTTAAATATAAGGTTAAGGGATTTTTAATTTACTTACTTATTTAATTTACTTGCTTATTATATATATTAGTAAGATAAAATAAAATTAGATGCGATTCGATCTTTGTTTCTATATGCCGGGATAATGTATTCTCCTTTTAAAAACATAAAGGTCAATTATCACATCTGCCGCTTGATTTCTGTTTATCTTGACAAAAGACATGGACCTTTCTGTTTCTCATCAAGTGTCTTCCATGGTTTGAAAGTCCAAAATGGTACTTTCCTCGGCTTGCAAAGGCATATCTCCTCCATCGTTGATAGTCGGCATGTCCAGCATGCATTGCCGTTATGTTGTGAAATGCGAGTGTAATGTAACAACATCCATAAATGTCCGTCAATATTGCACCGGTCTGACACTACACGTTCATGGCATTCTCAAACGCGGGGGAGTCAGGCCTCAATCCCTCTCTCCTCACTTCAGTATCACAACTGCCGCGTCATCAGTAGCTGCATGTAAGCCGACTGGGCGAGTTCCTTTTTCGTTCTCTCCATCTCAGGACGGGATGTAACCACGGCTCGGACCGAGGTGTGGTTTTTTAATGTTGCCATGTCTGTATAGAGCCCAAAACAGAAATCAACGGGCTTTATGATGATGCAGCAAGCATACGGTCAAGATGTCGTGCTGTATCGGCTTCTCTTGAGCCGGGCGATCGTGAGGGGTTGACAACCACTTCAAATCCGAGTAAGCAAGAGTATGAGTGGCACAGGACTATTCACATGTTTGAGTTTCTGATGAGCCCTCCGGTCTAAAGTTGGGTTGAAGTGAAGCCGAACAGGTATATTAAGGCTACCCCGTCTGCTGTTTGATCATATTCCATTCTACACAGACACACTACACACTACACAGCAAGCTTGTCTTGAAGCACCAACTCATACCATCTCAAAGCACATCTACTACCCAAATCTTTCATTGCAATGGCTTCTTACTATCCCGAGGGAGAATGCTACTTCGTGAGAAGCTCTCTGAGGTACGCCAACAACTGGTCGGCGGAGAACACAAACCAATTTTACAACCATGTCTTGCTTGAATACTACTGGAATGGATGGGTAGAAATCAACCAGCAATCCAGAAGTCACCCGAGATCTTTATGGAGGCATGGACAAGGCCAGGGAACCTGGCGTACTCGATTTGGCGACTGGGATAGGTTTTGGGTGGGTGAAAGCCGGAACAGAAGTCCCGACAATATGCTCAACGTCCACAATCATCCCAACAGTCTCAACTGGAACGAATGTCGAGACCTTGACAGAGGTGGCCCGAGGAAGTACATCCTTCGCCCTGTCAGGATTCACAACCCAAACACACAATGGTTGTGGATCGACGCTACAATTCCCCTGAGGGCCATCTATTTCCCTGTTGCTCAGAGAACAGATCAAGCCTTTCCGAATCTTTGCACCTACGTTGTCATCGACTTCAGACACCGTACGCAGATTGACATGATCAATCTGGCTGGAGAGTGGAACAGGTTCACTCTGACGCCCCATGGCGGCCTTGGCCGGAGAGATGACTTGACATGGGGTTTCAACGTCCCAAACATCATCGCCTACTTGACCATCCCACACAAACTGCGTAACCCTGACCAGAATCTCTTCCGACCCAAGAACAGAGGCGACGAGCTGGTTGTGTCTGCTTGGTCAGGAAGGAGGTGGAGTAGTTCTGCTGGAATCCATCGAGCCGAAGGGTTCCATCGCCAAATGGACCTGTCCCAAATCCTCAGCGCAACCTTTGGCGTTGAGGTTGGCTGGAGACCCTACCAGTACTCTTCCTGGCTCAGAAACCTTGTGGTTCAGGTTGTCGGGTTAGGTCTTGGATTTATCCCAGGAATTGGACCAATCCTGTCCGTTGCCTTTGGAATGGCAGTTCAGCTGCTTCAGGATCCAACCTCATTCAGTCACGAGAATGTTCTCGATCTCAGCGCAGCAGTCTTGGACAGTCTGCTCCAGGCGTCACGGAGCTCCCAGAAGTATCTGGCTCCGGACTTCCTCGCCAAGTGTGCATGTGATGGGCAGCAAAAGAAGGCGCCCTTGACCGAAGAAGAACGAGCTCACCAGAAGGAGATTGGCGATGAGCTCAACGCTCGCCTTTCGGAGGAATTGGATCGCAACTTGGTCATCCGCCCATTGTCGGAGCTACACGGAGATACCGATGACAATGACAGACAAGTCGAGGAGCTGGAGGATACCACCGAGGAGCCAGCAGGCGATGTGGCTCCAACTGAAGAAGCCGAAGAGGGGGACGAGAAACACGAATGAATGTATACAAGTACTGCACGGTAAGTCTTGCCTTTCAAATCGAGGTTGAATTTCGGGATTCTCTCAATTGGACACTCTTTGATTCTTAGGATTTCTTATCATCAATGTTAGTGATTAGTTTGTTTAGGCTAGGGAAATTGGCATCGATGGTTCAGGGTACAGAGAATTTTGAAGCTATCTTGCAGGGGCTGTTGCCACCATGATTCGTTCATTACCATAGTTTACCAAGTTCTGCCGGGCTTTGCGTCGAGTACACTCCTTTTTGGTGGATGAGGCATGTTTAATGCATGCCTAGCTATGCGGATTAGCTATTATGCTAGGTAATTTGGGTACGATAATTAATCGACACATTCATTCTGAGTAAAACCACTTGGATACTTGCTTGCTTTCTATTAGCCACAAGCTGTTGACATATCGCAACAAGTCATGTTGAATATAGACAACAATTACAAAGCCATACAGAATACTGTTGAATACAAGGACCAACAGTACTGTAAGCGTAGCAAGGCATCCAATAGGGGACCTTTCCGGTAGCCTTATCCACATATGTAGCAAAAGTTGTGTTGGTCAGCCAAGCCCACTTCGAGAGCGACGGTCTTATACAAGGGTAACAACATACGATATTGCCATTGGGATTCATGTATGATTTATCACTTTAATAACAAGTTTTTGGTAGTGGTGTCTCCACTTGGAATTATACCCTTGAGAAATCATGTGTTGGCTTACTCAACCCAGACCCAACAGCCAACGTGCTCGCCCCTAAACCTGATCTTACAAGCGCTGTTTATTTCCAACTGTCTCTCCTACTTTTCTTCTCTTGCGGCAACAGCCTCAGTAACCTAGACACCTGAAACCACTCCTCAAATCAGGATCATGTCATCCTGGAATCCACGGGGCAAATATGCCATTGTGACTGGGGCTGGAAGTGGTGAGCCTTTACACCCCTTCTTCAGATGACTGAAGCTCATTTGAATTCCCAGGTATTAACCTCGCATTTGCTGAGAAGCTTCTCGAGTCCGGCTCCTCTGTCGTCTTTGCTGATGTTGCACTCCGCACAGAAGCCAAAGAACTTCTTGCTAGATACCCACATCCTCCCTCCCAAGAAGGGTCACCATCGGCAGTTTACCACAAGTTGGACCAATCTGACTGGTCCCAAATCACTGATACGTGGGATTTTGCGATCAGGACTTTTGGAAGAGTGGATCTGCTTTGCCCTGGGGCTGGGATATGGTTCGTATCTTTCCCGTATGCCTTTCCCTTACTAGATGTATATGTGATATGATTTTGTCAGGGAGCCGCCATCGAGTGCCTTCTGGCACATTCCCGGTAAATCTTCGCTTGCGAGGGATGATCCAAATGCCTCTCCAGGAGTGTATCACATTTTTGCGGTCAACGTCCTTGGTCCGATCCGATTCGCACAAATTGCCATTGACTACTGGCTTGAGAAAAAGATCGCCGGCAACTTGCTCTTTGTTTCGTCACAGAGCGCTTATCTTCCAACAATAGGTACACCGCTGTACAATTCTACCAAAGGCGCACTTCTTAGCTTTGCTGGTAGCTTTTCTCAGCTGAGAGCTCGCCTAGGTATCCGAGTCGTCACCATGTGCCCAAGCACGACCTTTACACCAGCTGTAGTCCAGGAATACTGCAAAGACAAGGTTCGAGAAACCGATATGAATATGACGTCAGCAGAATGCGCCGATGCCATGCTTCGTATTGTCACAGACGCTGAGTTTGGAGACAGCCAGGTTGTGGAAGCTATGCAGTTCGGCACCAAAGAAAAGTCAGACGTCAGAGTGCGAGTGGTTCCGTATCAAAGTCTTATGCCCCCAATTAATGGAGAAGGGGATTTTGCAGGCAAGAATATCTTGGTTGAGGAAGAGAAGGTTTGGGAACAACTTCGGAATAAAGGTATACGCAGCTGAGTACGTGATCCAAGCATTGAATCTATCTCGAGTCCGCAAAAAGAATTGATTATAAATGATCACAAGTCGTCAGCTGTCTTGGTGTGAGATTGATAGTTCGATATGTTTTTCGTAGATCTTGTACTAGTGGTTTCAAGTTCCTGATCGACATTTAGGGTTCAATGGAGTGCAAACAGTCGGCTAAACCCATCGAAAAATGGCGGTAGACGACCATGGCATGGAAGACTAACGGTTATCTCGTATGATCCTTCCAACTGCTAGGTTCCTTGAAATGAGTTGTGGAGAAGCCAGGGTATCACAGTATCAGCTTTTGAACAACCAGCAGCCTGACCAGGCTCCTTGGAGATCTTCAAAGGGGACAGACTCCGGGTGTATTTAAACTTGTACAAGTGCCAGGTCAGTTAAGAGTTCCGGTGGAAAATATTATACCATCAAAGTTTTTCACGAAACCAAATTTTAAGCTGCTCTTTCGACATGGCGCCACAAGGATGGCACCCAATCGAGCCTCATGGACCTGCACGAGCAATTCTAGTAGTCACTATAACCTTTTCGATCTTGTGCTGCAGCATAATGGTGCTCCGAGTGGCTATACGCCTTAAACTCAAGAAGTTTGCAACTGAAGACACACTAATGTGCATTGGATTTGTAAGCTTGAGCTTCTGAATCGCCTGCTTATGTGGTTAACTGACTCCTCAAGATCATCAATATGACCCATAACGCAGTTGTCTCCTATGGCACATTCACTGGCCTTGGTACTGTCGATGCTGATATACCCGGCGGGACAACAGGCCCCATTTACATGGAAGGAATGAAGATAAGATATCAAAGATCTGACATCTGGACAAAACTTAATCTGAATGCACTACAAGTCCGTGTTTCTTTGGCAAGTCTTCTTTCTAAGCGGCTTCGTCTTTATTAAGTGCAGTATCTGCCTTACCTTGATGCGCATTGCGTTAGTGAGCTGGCATCCCATCACGTTGTGGGTATTGATTATACTCTCTTCTATATCCACAGTCATTATTCAAATCTATATCTTGGTACAATGTAGGCCAATATCCGCGACCTGGGGTGAGACTAAGGGAATCTGTCTGCCAAGCACAACCACGGTCGTCATTACTGTTGTGATCTCGGGGTTGAACCTAGTAACTGATTTCACAATAGCTCTGCTTCCCTTTTTGATGTTGCGACATTTACAAATGTCACGGAAAAGACGATTGGTCATTACTGCTGTGCTTTCGCTTGGCGTGCTAGCTTCTATTGCTACACTTGCTCGCCTTCCATACAGCACGGCGTATTTTGCTAAGAAAGACTATCTAGGTAAGCCCGGAACTATACTAGTTCTGGCTACTTACTGACATCATTGGCCTTTGTAGTTGGACTGGGCCATATCATTTTATGGACAGTGGTTGAATGTGACCTCGCCCTAATCGCCGGTTCCCTACCTATACTTCGAGTTCTAATACAGAGGATCTTTCAAGGTTCCAGTCAAGGCCACTACAACCAATCAACAGAGCTTGTAACCATTGGACGCCTGAGCAATCGTTGCCGAGCTCGTAGAAATAATACTGGCATCGCTACCAATGCAGCAGTCGAAAGTGGCGAGAGCGTACAAGGCATCATTATCGAATGAAGTCACACGGTTATTCATGAGAACAGATCGATTGAGAAGCATGATCTTGAGCCCTCTTATCAAGCTGAAACATATGTATATCATGCATGTGTTGTTAGTAACCTAAGAGTACAAAGTTGTGACGCTGTATTGTATTTAAGAATATCTGTTGAACTGTGCATTGATTTTGCAGTTTGTATGTGGCCACTGTCAAGTCCACATGAGCAACTTTCCATTACCGGGGCAACGGATCATAATCAACAGATTTACCCCTTTAAAGGAAAGTGGATCAGGTATCTTAACTGTTACAATCTGGTATGCTTCATTGGTCTCAGTTCTGGACTATCTAACTTTGCACGCCTCTTAAAGGCAATATGCGTACACAATAACAAAAAATACAGTTCTCTCAGTTCTGGGCGATGTTAATTGGAATGGTGCTCTGTCAGATATCCTGCTTGAAAACTCTCATTAGTACTACATGGGAGTCTCGCCCGAGAAATAAAGTTATGCACTGGATCACCAGACCCATTGGTTGTTTGTTACATGTACCTTGTGCTCGATGCTGTGAATGGTCAATGTCCGGAAGGTCTGGAGCAACGGAAGTGGTTGCACGAAATTTGATGCACTATCTCAAACTGGAATCGAGTCTATACTTGAACCTGAACTAACATCGACTATCTGTAGAAAGGCATTTCCGCACGAGGATGCAAGCGCTAATGTTTAGGGCAGGATGCTTTATGCCCATTCTGTTCTCACATATGAAAATGATGGGAGTGAGGTTTCGTAGTAATGTTCAATGAAATTAGGTGTACGCATTATACCTTTTGCGTGTCCGGATAATCTGTCTCTACTGCATAGGTGCAAAACGATTGATCATTGTTCTTCGCTCGCGAAATACAATCGGACCCGCCACTGGTTAGCTAGTATCATCATAACTTGAATGTAGTTCATATGAGTATTTGATATCTTTCATATCCTTCGTGCCTTGTGCCTTGGATCAGCGCCGGATCTCAACAACATCAAGACGGCTGCCTCAAAGCCCGCATCGATGGCTATGTGCAAGGGAGTTCTTCCAAGATGGTCAAGTCCATCAACCAATGGCGGATTCTCTAAGCAATGGCTAAGTAAGAGCCTCAGTATACTCTCTCGACATTGCAGAACCGCCCAGTGAAGTGCGGAAGGGCGATTCTGGCCATCCAGGGTGTTACTTTCAGCAATACTTGCTCCTCGAACGAGCAGTAACCGCACAACGTCCTCGTGGCCTCCAATGACGGCGTGCATTAGAGGAGTCAGTCCTTCACTGTCATGCTCGTTGCAGTCTACATCGCACTGCAGTAGAATGCGGATTATCCGGCCATGGCCCTTCTGTGCGGCTATATGTAGCGGACTCAGCCAACGGCATGCACTCTTTGCAGGCCAAAGAAGACATTCATTTCCTCGGGAGCCTGGGCTCAATGAAGGAATGTCTTGGCTATTGGTTGAGATGCTCCTTGAACGAGGGAACGGATATTTGTTCAAAACATTGGCGGGAAGGTTATCGTAAGTCTGATCGAGGGGGGATAAGCTAGTTGGTGAGGGGTATGGGCTGGAGAAAGTTGTGTCTCGATCATATGGAATGGGAAAGCTCTGGTCCTGAAAGATGGCATCTTCTGTGAGTATATCGTCGCTTAAGATACTCTGAAGGCTTTCAAGGTCATTTGAAGCATAGCTGGCGGGTAGATCTGGCAAGAAGCTGAAGGGGTCGTCTTGCTGCATGAAGTCTTGGAACTGCATATCCAAAGTCGCTGGGGTACAGGGATCGTTCCGTCTTTCGGTCCTCTTGAGGCTTTTCTTTTCTGTGGTTTTACCTTCCAAGGTTATCGCCCGTTCAATCATGTCAGGGGAAATTGGGAAGAGCATGGTGTACTTACGGCGAAATCTGCGTTGAGCCTCCCTGTTCTGTGCCCGCCGTCGCTCGATCCCTTCCTGAGTACCAAAGTCCATTATCTCTCTTCAGCTTCAAAGCTGGTGGGTTTCATCATAGCCAAGTGAGCGGCAAGCATTCTAAAACGGTTGGACAATCTGGATAGGAATATAGCCTTACCACATGGCATGTGTAAATTCTAGACTCTTGCGAAGAGTTGTACAGCAACGACACTTGTCAGTGCTTGTGACTCGAAGCTTGGGGGCTTAAATGGGGCTGATGAGATGATTCCAAGCCTCTTCTAAACGTGGAAAGGCTGCACAACGGGACGTAGCATATCTCACTGCGTTTATGCCTTGTCACATCTCGAGTGGGAAACATCTCTCCTATCGCAACACGTCCTCATCAATTGTGCTTACTGTGTTACAGGCATAGCCGAAGCCATCTTGAAACCAACATGCTTTTGGCTTGCAGTGGATTGCGGTCCTAGAACGCGACTGCATAGTATTGCCGACTTCATTGGATCTGCAGATAAGAAAGACGGTCAAGACAATTTTCAGCCCCAATTGCGGGATGCCCGATCTTGGCAGCTGTATGTATCACATCTAGTAGATGGCTGGCGTTGAGGCTTGCCACTGGTAAGTTGGAGTGGGTTCATCCCGGCACGGGTTCCGATGTGGAGGTAAGCGTGAAAGGAGCCCAGCTGCGGCTGAAAGAGTCTCGCCAAGCTCGGGGAAGTTTGTGATTGCTACTCGAGTGAGATATAGCCTTATCAATGAGGGAACGATCGAACGGAACGCGGGTTATGAGATATGCGAGATCAGTTAAGATACAGCCATTCTATTAGAGTAATTCGAGAAAGTACAACAGCTACTTGAACTATAAACAACCACGATGCCCTTACATGCTCGATAACGACTGAGTTCCTTTAGCCTCACCTGCGCACCATCTCCTCCGCAGCACCAAGTCCAGACATCTTCTTCACCATGCCATCAAACATCCCATAAGGCATCACCGTGCTCATCCGTGCAAGACAGGCTGATTCCCCTCTCCAGATGACGCTTGGAGGGTTAGCCTTCAGCAAATCGCGCGCTACGGCATCAGCCCAGTCTTGCGCTAGGAGACCCTGGCCTTCAAACCCCTCTTGTTTGATCGCCTTCTCCACCACCTCCCTTGCCGGTTCGTATATTGACCCCTTGGGAAGAGAGGTTTTGCTGGATCCTTGCAAGTTCTTTATCAGGTTGGTTCTGACCACGCCGGTCTTTAGCTCGACGACCTTGATGTCAAATGCCTGAAGCTCCAAGCGCATGGAGTCGGAGATCATGGAGAATGCGGCCTTGGAGGAGTTGTAGATAGCTTGAAATGGTATCGTAGTGACGGCTGCAACGGACGTGTGATTGACGATCATGCCCTTGGACGACTTGAGCAGCAACGGAAGAAAAGCTTGGGTCACGGCAACATGAGACCACACGTTTAGGTCGTAGAGTTTCTTTGCCTCCTCAATGTTGACGTCGACGACCGGCATCACGTATTGGCCGCCTGCGTTGTTGATTAGGATGTCGAGGGCGGGTATTTGGGCAACACATTCAGTGATGGAAGACTCGGATTGAACGTCGAGCGTAGGGGTCTGGATGCCTAGAGAGGATAGTTTCTGCATTTTCGCGGGGTTTCGAGCCGTAGCGTAGACGTGCAGACCAGCTTGATGCAGGGCAATGGCGAGGGCGGCGCCCATGCCACCGTCTGAACAGCCAGTTATGAGCACGGTTTGCTTCGGGTTTTGCGTTTTATTGGCCATTTTGACGGTTATATAACGACTGTTGATGGGAATAAAGTTGAAAATACAGCAGTGATTGTCGATATGGCCGAAACATCGCTAACATTTAAAGTAATAGCGACAATACCAGGTGAAAGGACTACCTCAGGCCACCAGCCCCTAGAGCCATAAGCTAGAGTTGGTGGCTGTATTTGACGGGACCAACGGATGAAACTCGGCCGTAACCATCACCCATTGCGTTGCTATAATTGATACAGTTCCTCTCAGGTTGTGCCGATTCGCTATTGTCCGGCTGAACATCAAACCGATTCGGCTTAGGAATGTCCCGCTCCGTAGCCGAATTCCAGCCTCATGTTACACCAACAGGTATAAAGTATGCACGGTACCCGAGGCTTGGCAACACGGTAGTGGTAGCCATGGCGTTTCAAGGGACTTTGATCTCGTTAAGATCTGTGTTTGCTTAAGCCACTGGACATGGCCGAGACACGCTGTGGAAATTAGGTTGGGTCCGGCGGAATCCGGAGTCCGGGTTCCGCCGGCTGACACTTCCGAATTAGGCAATTCGCAAAAGCAGTCCGATGCGGCTCAACTTTGCTTCGAGTCGGCACGACGGTATACCCGTATATCAGAATGAATCTGTGAGCTGTGAAATACTACATGTGCATTCAGAGTGAGTCTTGTGATGGGTTTCATTGGGTAATACGTCTCGTTATGTTTAACTGATATCTGAACAAATTACGTAGTAAACTCATAGCACAGATTACACAGTATTGCAGCCACAATATAAGGTGATCTAACCTATTCACTTAAACCTTAGTAGAGTAAACTCACTATAATTCAACCTAAGTGCTTATCATTATCCATTTTAAGCTCGACGTAAAGTATAATGCAGTTAAAAAGTGTAGCTTTCTATGTTTTCACCTTTTTACCCTAAAGCTTCAGGAGCAACTAAATGATAATGTGGATCTAGCCTTAGAGCCACATAGTAAGCCACAACTAGCTTAGCCTAGCCACATACATAGCTTGACACAGCCACAGCAGGAAAAACAACCCTCCGAGAATTTACAACGTACATATCTGCCCTTCAAGGCGCCGTACCAACCTGAGCTTGAATAAGCCGCAGCGTTACTGTCTGACTCTAACGCGGAGCCCTTGGCTGCCTTTAGCTGGCATAGGAATAATCCATTCGCCATTGGCAGCAATGTCTCTCCCTCGCGTTGTGTCATGTAGCTCCAGCGTGTGTCCCTCCTGACCATGGTAAATCTCATAGCGATTCAGAATAGTCGCCAAAACGATGCCCATTTCCCGACGCGCAAAGTTCTGTCTACAGAGGAGGTCAGAGACGGTGCAGAATTCATGGATAACGGACAAGAACTTACCCAACACAGTTTCTGGAGCCGCGGGAGAACCCAATAAAGGACCGACTGAGCTTTGGATTATCGATCCATCTCTGCGGTTGGAACTCCAGAGGATTTTCAAAAGCCTCTGGGTCCGTATGCGTGATGAAGCATGACATGCTTGTTAGCGTACCCGGTGGAAGCACATACTGTCTGCCACTTCGACTGTCATTATACACAATCGGCGTCTCTGGTGAAATGCGAGGCATTCGCGACATGACTCCCGGATGTAGACGGAGACCTTCCTGAATCACAGCGTTGAAGTAGGGAAGATTCTCAAGATCTGAGTATGAGGGCATCTTGTCCCTTCCAGAAACCACTGAAGCTATTTCTTCTTTCGCTTTCTCATAATCTTGAGGATGGGCAAGCAACTCAAACAGGACAGCGCTTAGTGTATAGGCTGCACCGAAAATATTAGGCAAGCGTCATTGAAGGACACAATGGACTTACCTGTTGTGCCCTCCCCAGCAAGTCCAATCAACTGCGCATCATGGGCCATCCTAGAATCAGTCTTTTCTTCCTCTGGAAGCGAACTCCCCAAGATGCCTTCAAAAATTGTGCTCTTGATTTCGTCAGGGTTGGGTGAGTTTCGGATCTTTTGGACCCGGTCAGTCCACCACTATCAAACCAGTTAGCTAAGTCAGTCTTCAGAGGAGACATCTCGGCTTCACCATTTGTTTTCCCGCCATCTCTGTCAAGTTTGGAATGACGAGACGCAGCGCCCATATTGGCATGTTGTTGATTAGTTTCATAGAGATGGGAAAATGGCCAAAGACGTGAGTTAGGTTGAAGTACTTGTCAGTAGAGGAGAAATATGCTGCGCCCCAGTCCTCGTCCTCTAGAAAATGGAAGCAGTCGCCAAAAGCATAGGTGGTGATGACATCGCTCGTGTATGCTTTGAAGATCGTGTGCATGTGCAACATCTTACCATCTGAACCGATACCTTGATGCCATCTAGCCAGCATTGTTTCTAGCTTCTCTTTGATGATTGGCTCCACGCGCCGAATACTTGCGGTGGAAAAGAAACCATTGATGCTGTTTCGGCGCATCCGGTGCATGTGATGATCGACTGTTGCAACGATAGAGTTTGGAGCTAGCATTGAGTCAGTTGATAGCACGGGGTGGTGAAAGAACTCGGTAGCTCACTTCCCGTCCTTTGTCCAACCATTATGGGCTTGTTTGTCTTGCGTCCTATGGATGGATAGATCGTGTCAATAAAGTCTGAGTCATTGAAGTGTACTTCGTTTGGGTTGATGCGTATGATAGGACCTTGTAACCTGCCGTGTTAACCATGAAACCTTGATAGTATTACACTCGACTTTACGCACCGTACTCCCTATGCATCCTGTTCATCTCTTTGAAGTATTGTCCACCGAGAAAGACTTCATAGTAGATCTCGTACCAGTATGTCAATGCTGGACAATATTAAAACAATTAACATCGAAAAGCATCAAAACTGAAACTTTTCCTTACCAGCAAGTCTTGGTCCTGGAATCTTTGCCAGCGGGTGCAGTGTGACTATCATACGTTACTTTTGTCCCCAAACAGAGCCAGGCTGTGTCTTGTAAACCGTACCTCGATAGAGTGCCAGACACAAACCCCAAACTAGATATCCGGTAACCAGCAAGTAACCCGCATTTAATGCCAGGGTCGCCGTGTCATACTCAGCAAGTTTCGGTGCTCCCAGCAGCCAGTCTCCCAGGTCATGAATAGTTGACATTATGTTTGTGCTTTTAAAGATTCTTGAACGCTTGTGTAGTGCTTCTAGTTGGAATTGTGAAAGACATTTATCTACGTTTTCTATACGTATAATCCCAAATACGTACTTCTTAATAATACAAAAAAAAACTGCTATTTAACTCGAGAAACTTCGATTGGCCCGGACGCAGCATGTCGTTAGCCAACCATTCTGGACTGTAATTCCCAAACAGTACACAGTTGCAAGAGGCCGTGTGGACTCGGATTCCGGTGTCGAGTCAGCCTTGTTGGATCTTGTACGAGTCTTATTTCCCCTGACTCTGCAGTAAGCTTATTTAGTCTAACTTCGTGGAACGGTAATCTCGAGTCCGGATTGTGTTACCCCAGAAAGACATAGTGAGAGAGGCTGCTAACCACTGGCTGCAGGATGGTACCACAGCGATATCAAACATTCGAGACTATTGAATGGTCTAGGCTCATCACAACAGATGAAGGCAAATGAAACGAAAATATGGCTCTGTCTGAGTCTGTCGCCCCCAATCCCAAATTATCTAGCCCCTCAAGGCTTATGATTCCCAAGCCTCGTAGATAACTCTGCCCATCGGCCTCCGGTAGAGTAGTGGCTTAGATGTATGATGGTAAATTTAATGAAAATGGTCTCAGCTATACACCGTGACTACTTTCGTCTGTTGAAACAAGGTGAATCACTATAGACTGAATAAATACCATGGCGTGCCCAAAATTGAACTCATTTTACCTCATCATCAACGCCATATCGGCTCACTACGTTGCTTCTGTGTTCAATACTAGCCATCATGCACGTGCTTACATTCCACGGCATCAGTGTCGTGCTCTTTATTCTGGTGCCTCTGGCTTTGGCCGCATCTGTACCAGAAAGGCGCCAGTCGAGGACTTGTCGAACCTTGCCCGGAGATGCCGCTTGGCCTACACGCCAGGATTGGAACCGCCTGAACAAGACGATCGGCGGTAGGCTCATACTTGGTACTCCTCTGGCGGCGTCATGTCATCGACCAACCCTTGATCTCCAACGCGATACCTGCGTACAGGTGCGAGAGAGATGGGTTTCCACGGAATTATAGTATGTTGTAACTAGGGTACTCCTTGTTCCTTTACTGACAGCTTATCCGCCTCTAGCTACACAGATCCTGTCAATGTCATGTCTCCGTATTGGCTCAACGGCTCATGCAGTCCTTTTGTGGCCGCATCCTCCGCGTCCTGCGAATTGGGCAACATGGCCGTCTACGCAATCAATGTTGACAGCGCAAGCACCGTTGCCGCAGGTTTAAAGTTTGCCCAAGAGAAGAATGTTAGGCTATCCATCAAGAACACCGGACATGACTATATCGGAAGATCAAATGGACGAGGATCTCTTGGTTTATGGACTCATAACCTAAAGAATATGACGTTCTTTAGCTATAAAAGCTCCCATTACACTGGCCAAGCCCTCAAGGCTGGCGCAGGGGTTCAGTTCACCGAGGCTTACAGGGCAGCATCCGAGAAAGGACTGCGTGTCCTTGGTGGATATTGTCCAACAGTCGGCATGGTCGGTGGTTACATCCAAGGTGGCGGCCACGGACCGCTTGCATCGAGTTACGGCATGGCTGCTGACAATACCTTGGAGTTTGAGGTTGTCACCGTCGATGGCCGCCATCTAGTCGCGTCTCCTACACAAAACTCTGATCTATACTGGGCCCTAAGCGGAGGAGGAGCTGGAACATATGCAGTAGTCCTCTCAGTGACGGTCAAGGCTCACCGCGACGGGCGGACCGCTGGTGCAACTTTGGCATTTGCCAACACAAATCCTCATAGGTATTGGAAAGCCATAGGGGCGTTCCAGAAACGACTCCTTCAACTCAATACCATTCCAGGGTTGACTACCTCCTGGGGCTTGGATAACAGGTCCTTCTCCCTCGACATGGCTACCCTCGCCGGGGGGAAGCAATCCGACTTGGAGGCTGCCCTGGCACCCTTTAGGAAGGATTTGCAGAACCTCAGAGTCCCACTTCTAAGATATAATGCATCTGAGCATTCTGGCTTCTACCAACACTATCGGCAATATATATTCCCACCGGAGATCTACGCCACCAACAGCTCGCTGGGTGGGCGGTTGATCCAGCCCTCAACTGTGCGCAACAAACTGCCCGAGCTGATCAAAGCTTTTCGACAAATTGCGACTGATTCTGAGTTTCCGGCAAACCGAATCAGCGCAATCTCAATCAACGTGACACATGCACGTGTCGGAAACCGACGTGACTCCAACGCAGTGCTCCCTGCATGGAGGGATGCCCTGTACACACTTAACTTGGGCATTGGGTTTAACCCAGACGTGCCACCGAGCGAACTCCAAGAGATACAAGCCAAATTAAACCAGTGGCAGGCACTGTTTAACCCTCTGACTCCTGGTGGTGGAGGTTACATGAACGAGGCGACGTTCGATAACCCTACCTGGAAAGAGGATTACTTTGGCTCCAACTACAACAAGCTACTTTCCATCAAGGAAAAGTATGATCCAAAGTTTGCGCTTTGGCAGCATACTTCAGTGGGAGCTGATGCTTACTGGGAGCTGGCCAGTGACGGAAGACTGTGCCGTGTTGGTGAAGATTCTGGCTAACAATACGGCTAGGCGGGTAGAAACCGGCCTTTTAACTGTTTTGCTATCTTCTGATTTCATTTGGTCTATTTCAACTTCTTGTAAAGTCTAACTCTGGACAACTTCAGGGCTGGATATGTTATTGATCCTTTCGTATAATCTATTTTAGCAAATCTGCAATGTCATCTCGTAGTTATTAGAGTGCGTACCATCATGAACAATTATGCTACAGTTGCGACCGGTACTCTTCGCATGGCAGTGATACTCAGTTATTTCTATACGTTTCGAAATTACCTGCGATTATCCCGGCTTGAGAACCAGCTATTATGACTATGCACTCGAGACGGCCTAGATAACTATAGTGGAACAGTAGGGAGAGAAATGAAATGCAAACTTCGAACTTCAGTAAATATAACTATCGTATTCATCTTGAAACATCATCCTAAAATCTAGAAAGCATTGAATATCAAATAACCTTCTGATCCAGCACCATGTCAAAGAAATCCACCATCGCCTTGCGAACCTTGTGGGAGCCTTCGCCCGCAAGAATGGGCATGTGGCCTTTCCCTTTAGCCACGTACAACACCTTTGGAGTCTTGAGGTTGTCAAAGACCGCCTTCTGCTCTGCCGGAGGCGAGATTTCATCGAGCTCTGGGATCATCATCATAGTAGGCACCCCTTCCAGCATTTCCTCAAGCAGTTCTTTGGGACGGAACAAGGCCATTTTGTGATATGACTGAAGCGTGATGCGGTCACGGAAATTAGGATGGCCGCGTTCTGCCGCGACGCTCATGAGAAAATGTGCTTCCTTGCCACCAGGTCCTCCCGAGCCAGCGTAGCCGATGGGATTCTCTCCTTTGCTGTTGAAGGGTTGTATCATCAACGGGTCATTACCTCGGAGCTGGGACTGGCGGTCTTTCATGAGTTGAGCAAAGGCTGTTGCTCGCTTGTCTGCCCGGACCATACTGAAGATTGGACAGACCATCACAATGCCAGCAACACGCCTATCGACGGCTGCAGCGACACCAGTCACCGTTCCGCCCAGTGACATGCCCCAGAGCAGGACTTTCTGAGGGTCAACACTGGGGATGTTTCTTGTATAGGTCACAACATCTGAAGCTGTTAGAGATAGTTACACCTGTTGGGTGACCAGATATCTGGCTGGACCTACCTGAGATATCCTGGGCCATTTGGAGTGGATCAATCTGGTTTCTGGGAAACCCGCCACTGCCTCCGATGCTTCTAGAGTCATAGAGAAGCACATTGTAGCCAGCCGAGTGAAATGCCTCGGCAGTCTCTTCAAGGCTCATTTCCTTGACACAATTGAACTGAAGTATATGTCAGTAAAGCCTGAAACGCACGGTAGAGTAGACGTACACCATGAGTCATAATGACAACTGGAGCTGGCCCCGGTACTTCGTAGAGCCATGCTTCCAAGGTAATGCCATCAATAGTCTTGAACTTGACAGTTCGAGGAGGTTGAGGACCCACGGTCATGGTGTCGATGAACAGATTGGTAAAAGTTTAAGATTTCCAGCTATGATGTTAGACTAGGCCAGTAGCACTCTATGCTGTGTTGAGCTTTTGATCCGAGATGGGGAACGATCTTCATATCGAACTTTCAGGCTCGCTTCTGTTGCAGGCTTAGTTGAAGAAATTTACGAGATGGCTGAAGAATTATCTTGTGTAACAGTAATCAATTTTGCAAAGGATAATGATTACATTGCATTGTGACACAAAATGTGATCGCTTATGACTGCTTACTGTTGACTGCCTACCCGTGCTACTAGGCAAGGCTTTCTTGAACAACAACTTTCGGGACGCAGGTCGATCGAGGTGAACCAAAAGGCAATTTGTTATACCATAGCATGTCAAATACATCTTGACCGTATATAGACCTTCTAGAGCAACTCCTTTTGTATCAAACAACCTTCTCAGCATCGACATTCTTCGATATACTCATCAACACCCACATCCAGACTCGTTACCTTAAAAACACTTTTTGTCCTTCTTAGCAACAATGTCCGAGGAAACTCACCACTATCATCAAGAGCCTATGGCTATTGTGGGATTTGCCTGTCGTCTTCCAGGCGGCAACAACACACCACAAAAGCTATGGGACTTCTTGGAACGTGGAGAAGTAGCATCAAGTGCCGTCCCTAAGACAAGGTTCAACTTTGAAGGCCACTTTGATGGATCTCTCAAACCGAAAACCATGCGTCAGCCTGGCGGCATGTTTATCGAAGATCTTGACCCAGCGGACTTCGATGCTGGTTTCTTCGAAGTCGGCGGTGCTGAAGCCATCGCCATGGATCCGAATCAGCGCCAGATGCTCGAGGTTGTATTCGAAGCACTCGAGAACTCGGGTGTTCCCCTGGACAAGTTGGAACATCGACCAGTGGGCTGCTTCGTCGGCTCTTATGCCGCAGACTACGCGGACATGCAGAACCGAGACCCTGAAGATCGTCCTGCCAACAATGCACTTGGCGTTGGACGAGCCATTCTCGCCAACCGTCTCAGCCATTTTCTCAATGTCAAGGGCCCGAGTGTTACTCTTGACACGGCATGCTCTGGTAGCCTGCAAGGTCTTGATCTTGCGTCACGCTACTTACAGTCAAGGGACATTGAGGCGGCTATCGTTGCAACTAGCAATCTTTACATGAGTCCTGAACATCTCATTGACACAGGCAGCATTGGCAGTGCCCATTCGGTATAGCCGATCCCTTCCATCAACTTTTCAATAGGCCTATTGCTTACTCAAACAAATGTAGCCCACTGCCCTCTGCCACACATTTGACGTGGCTGCTGATGGTTACGTCAAAGCCGAGGCTGTCAGTGCCGTCATTGTCAAGCGTCTTGGGGATGCCATCAGAGACCGTGATCCAATTCGTGGTGTCGTGTTAGGTACCGCATCCAACAGCAACGGAAGAACTGCTGGTATTGCCAGCCCCAGTTCTGAGGCTCAAGCCATGGCCATTCGGGCTGCCTATGCGCACGCTGGAATCACCGATCTGAGCAAGACGACCTACCTCGAGGTATACCACCATCTACTGAGCCGTTCGAGAATCAATGAGTTCAACATGCTGAATATATCACCAGTGCCATGGAACAGGAACTCAGGCGGGTGACCCAACTGAAGTTCGAGGCGTGGGTTCTGTTTTTGCGGCTACTTGTTCAGCTGACAAACCACTACTCATCGGTTCGGTAAGTTTACTTCTGTTCCAAGCTATCTGTTGTATCATACTCATTTAAACTCAGGTCAAAAGTAACATTGGGCACTCTGAGCCAGCAGCAGGCATTTCTGGGCTTCTCAAGGTTGTCTTGTCTATTGAGAATGGGTTTATCCCAGGCACGCCCACCTTTATCAACCCCAGCCCAAAGAGTACGCAACCTTAAGATGTAGTTTGATCAGTCATATCTAACGAAGTTATCCTGCAGTCGATTTCACAGGTAACAAGGTCAAAGCATTCCGGACTGGCATTACTTGGCCAAAGGATGCTCCTCGAAGAGCCAGCATCAACTCGTTTGGCTATGGTGGTTCCAATGCTCACACCATCATCGAGCAACCCAAAGCTTCTGATCGACTCAACCACGTCTCTTCGTATGTTTCCGCCGATGATGAGTTTAGCATGATTGAAGAAGATGCTGCACGACCGTCTGTTCTTGTATTGTCCGCCAACGATGCTACCTCGCTCAGCGCAGCTATCACTTCACTTGGCAATCATTTGATCAACCCTCGTGTCAAGATTGGGCTATCTGACCTGGCCTACACACTATCCGAGAGAAGAACCAAACTCTGGCATCGCGCATTCATCACAACTCGCAATACCGACCTTGATGAGAAATCTGGAGCTTGGGTTATTGAAAAGAAGAGCTCCTCTAAGCCCACGTATGGCTTTGTATTTACAGGTCAAGGCGCTCAATGGCCTCAGATGGGCAAGGACCTTGTTCAGTTCTTCCCATGGACCCGAGATATTCTCGAAGAGTAAGTTCAGTGCTGTCATTCTCTGTTTATGTTATTACCATGTGGCTGACTCTAATTCGCAGGCTTGACCAAGTTTTGCAAAGCCTTCATGACCCTCCATCCTGGTCCCTAGTTAGCGAACTCACAGAGCCACGGACCTCTGAGCATCTCCGCCAACCTGAGTTCTCGCAGCCTCTGGTCACTGCACTCCAGCTATGCATCCTCGCTGTTCTAGAAACTTGGGGAGTCACTCCCTCCAGCGTTGTCGGTCATTCATCGGGTGAGATTGCTGCTGCATACAGCGCCGGGCTGCTTGATCGCGCTGGTGCAATAACAGCAGCTTTCTATCGCGGTCGAGCTGCTCTGAACTGCAAGAACCAGGTTGAACAGGACGTCGGTATGCTCGCTGTGGGTCTAGGTGCTGATGCTGCTTCAAAGTTTATGGAAGAGTATGCTGGACAAGCGTGGATCGCCTGCTTCAACAGTCCTTCCAGCGTAACAGTCTCGGGCAAGGTTTCCGCCCTCGAAACCTTGCGTGAAGAAATTGTGGCTGCTGGACACTTTGCTCGTCGGTTACAAGTAGATCTGGCATACCACTCGGAGCTTATGGGTGTTATTGGTGAAGAGTACGAGAGCCTTCTCTCCTCCACCAACATGTTTCATCCACTCCAGAACGAGCCAAGTGCTGTCGAAATGTTCTCATCAGTCACAGTATCCGAGAAGACTACGCCAGCTGACTCGACTTATTGGAAAACAAACATGATCTCTCCGGTTCGCTTTGATGGAGCACTGAAGGCTATGCTCGAGAGCAACACACGTCCAGACTTTCTTATCGAGATTGGTCCATCTGGGGCTCTCGCTGGCCCTGTTTCTCAAGTCATCAAGTCCATTCCCACAACTGTTGGGGCAGACCTCACTTACTGCACCGCTTGGTCGAGGGGCTCAGAAGCAGGAAAGTCCCTTTTCGACGTTGCTGGACGTCTCTGGGTAGCAGGTGCTCCCATCGACATGGCCATCGTCAACGAATACGATGGCAAGGAGCGTACCATCATTGATCTTCCAAATTACAACTGGAATCACAGCGTCAAATATTGGCATGAGAATGCTGCAAGCAAAGACTGGCGATTCAGGAAGTACATCGTCCATGACCTCCTTGGAAGCAAGATCCTTGGTAGCTCGTGGCACGCACCACAGTGGCGATCTCGCCTGAACGTTGCTAACGTGCCTTTTCTGATGGATCATCGCATGGGTAGGTCTTGTTAAAAAAATATCCTGCACTTTACTTTCCTCCCAAGTTCCGCTAACTCTCATAGGTGGTGATGCAATTATGCCCGGAGCGGGATTCATTACCATGGCCCTGGAAGCTCTCTACCAGAAACATTGCGCTCTTCTCCAACCGGATGAGGCTGCGGGCATTGCTCGCAACGATCTATGCTACCGCTTCCGGGATGTTCGATTCAGCAGAGCCCTCGTCCTCGAAGAGGGCAAAGATGCTCTTATCACCTTTATTCTGTCCAGGGTACCAGGCAGTAAAGACTGGCATGAATTCCGTATCTCGACTACAGAGGCAGATGTTTCTGCAGAACATTGCTCCGGTTTGATCCGTATCCAAGAGCCTATCGATGAGCCAGTGAAAGGCCCAGATGCCCTGCCCCTGAAGTCACCCCAGGCTCCCAAGCTTTGGTACAAGTGTCAGCGCGAGATAGGAATGGACTTTGGCCCGTCTTTTCAGAAGCTGATTCAAGTCGAAGCTGTCACTGGTCAAAGAGCCTGTCGCACTTTGATATCCTTAGAGCCACCAGAGGGCGTGTATGAGCCCCAGTCCTACTACCCAATTCATCCTGCAGCTCTGGATGGATGTCTTCAGACCGTCGTGCCGTCTAATGCATCATGCGATCGTACCAACGTCAAGCACGTCATGATCCCAGCTCTCATTGACGACTTTATCATCAACAAGGTCCCAGCACGGCTTTATAGGGGACGGTCCAAGGCCACTTCAGTCTACGGTGGCCGCGGTCGCAAGGAGATTGAGAAGAGCTGGGTTGCAAACACGACAGTGTACGACTCTGAGAGCGGACAACTCGTCATGCAAATCACTGGCCTCAACTATACCAAGCTAGACGTGGCTCCTAAACCTGATCCTCACACTTTCCACTCTGTTGTCTGGAAGCCTGATATCACATTTCTCACCCAAGACCAGATGATGTATCTCGCTCCAGCAGGTGGTTCAAACAGCATCGATACGGTCATTGATCTCATATCTCACAAGAAGCCCGCATTGAGAGTTCTGGAGCTCAGTCTTGACGACGCAGATACTTCATGCTTGTGGTTCGGCGCTGGCGATCAATCTACTAGGGCAGCATACTCCCAGTATGCATTTGGCTCACCCAATCCCAAGACTTTGGTGGACGTCGGGGAAAAGTTCAAAGACAAGCCAAGTGCCTCTTTTCACTCTATAAATGCCGACAATATTGTAATTGGCTTGTCTGAAGATGCTACCTACGACCTCCTCATCATCAAGCTATCAGCGGGCCATACGCCAACGGATGCCCAAGATTCAGTCAAAGCTCTACGGTCACTCCTTTCAAATGACTCCTTTGCATTGGTTGTTGAGGCCAACAATAAGGATAACAGTCCCGCTGGTTCAGGCGGCGAATCCGCGCAAATCTTGGAAAGTACCACGACATCGCAGTCTATAGAGATGCCTGAGACGCCATCTCAGATTTCAAACTCCCCGGTCGCCCCAACCTCGACTTCAATCGACTCGGCCGCATGGGAAGAAGTGATATTCAAGGACTCAAACTCTGCCGCTATAATTGACAATCTTGAGTCGGGCATGGAAATCGCTGCTACAAGTGAGAGCCCGCAAGCTTACTTGCTACACACCAAAGGTAGCATTACGAATAATGGCTCTCTTCAGCAGCCGGAGGGCCATGTCATCGTCGCTCGTCTCTCTGACAACACGCCAAAGCTACTTCCCCCTTCGCTTCAGTCAACATTGAAGGCCTCGGGATGGCGCATCACTCAACAAACCTATCCCTTCTCGAAACCCGCCAATGGCGCGGTGGTGATGATTCTTGATGAGCTGTCAGAGTCGGTCATGGCACGCGTTGATGATAGGCAATGGGAAGCCATCAAGGCTCTTGTCTCGTCAGGCAGTCCTCTTCTGTGGGTTACCAAAGGTGCTCAACACCCAGTTACGAGTCCGGATAATGCGATGATACATGGTTTGTTCCGCGTGGCACGACAAGAAGACCCAGCAGTAAAGTTGACCACTCTGGATGTCGAGTCTAGTACGAGCCCTGCAACCAGCTGGGCTATAGAAAATGTGCTCGGGCTATTGAGAGACAGCATGTCTGTTGAGACGGAGTATATGGAGCGCCATGGCATAATTCATGCCCAACGATTGATGCCGGATTCGGCGGTGAACGACTTCCGATACGCTCAAGAAGAAGGGCTGGAGCCTGTCGTCAAAGAGTTCCATGGCACCGAGGTCCAGGTTCAGCTGAGGTCGGAGCGTCTGGGTACGTTGCAGAGCCTCATGTGGTGCGAGACCGAAGCCAGCCCACCTTCTTTACTCAGTGTAGGTGATATTGAGGTCGAGGTCATGGCTGTGGGCGTGAACTTCAAGGATGTCGCCATCACAATGGGCATCGTGCCCGACAACGAGTACAATATTGGTTTTGAGTGCTCGGGCATAGTCAAAAGGCTCGGAGCTGGAGCCACCAAGTTCCAAGTCGGGGACCGTGTCTGTATGCTCAAGGCTGGCAGCTATGCAAACCGGGTTTGTGTCTCGGTCGATCGTTGCCACATCATTCCGGACTCCATGACATTCGAGGAGGCAGCAACTATTCCTTCGGTATATCTATGCTCTCTATACGCTATGTATCACCTAGGAGAGTTGAAGGAGGGTCAGGTAAGTGTATACATGCATAGTGTCTTGACGTTTTGAAGCTGACGAAAAGGCAGACTGTTCTTATTCACTCGGCAACGGGCGGAGTTGGAATTGCATGCATTCAGTTGGCTCAAAACAAGAAAGTCGAGGTGAGCGCCCGGGATAAATTGATAGTATCAGACTAACATGACTCGGACCTATAGATATATGTCACCGTGGGAACAGAGGAGAAGCGCAAGTTCCTAGAGACTACCTTTGGCATCCCTCGCAGCCACATGTTTTCTTCACGCGACACAAAGTTTGCGCGAGAGATCATGCTAGCCACTGGTGGTCGTGGAGTCAACGTCGTGATAAACTCGTTGATTGGTGAGCTCCTCGACGCGTCTTGGAGAATAATGGCCGACGGCGGCAACATGGTCGAGATTGGTAAGAGGGACATTGTCGACCGCAACACTTTGTCGATGGAGCCATTTGACAGGAATTGCTCATTCAGAGCCGTGGACATGTCATACACCAGAGACATCAAAGACTCCTTGGTTGCAAGGTGGGTTCACTTCTGGAGCTACTATTGACTACTGTTATATACTGACTGGGCCCTTCT
>JAATHB010000829.1:0-21463 GCA_014822075.1 Fusarium buharicum
ATTAATTAATTAAATAGTTAAGATATAAAGTAAGGGATTTTTATACTGCATATTTGTCTATGCCGCATGCTTATTATATACGTTATACGATAAAAGATGCCCACTTCCTATCACGTGACATGCGTAAGGATAACAGTTATTTCAACAGGGGGCATCAGTTCTATACGTGAGCTACCCTGTCGCAGGCAAAATAAGTCTTGACTTGTTAATGACTTTCCTAAATTTAAGATCCTCTTTTGTGAGGTACTGGACCTCCAGGGTTGTCAAACAGACCGAAGACTGGTTACGTGAGAACTTGACGCAAGAAACAAACGAAACCTGGAGACATGAGTCCACCCGCAAGAGGATCAAGTACATCATGTATGGTAGCATACCCATCATGAAAGAAGTGGCATATTGTACCACCAATGAAGCCAAGGCTTATTGCGTTTTGGCACCTTGGACGACAGTACTCAGTTGAGTCATACCAGTCCCTGCACTTTTATGAGATTGGCCGTCTTAACTACCAGGGAAGCAAGGCCAGTAGCAGCAACGAGTTATGATAAAATTCGGAGCTTAAAGTAAGTGACCTATGAGCGTGTGTAATATTTTGGCAGCAACATGCATAACGAGCCAGGATAAGTGACGTTCTTCTTTAATACAGTGCCTTGATCTGGTTGAACAAGCACCAAAAGCTCTTTGAATATAGGCCACAGAAGGGGTGAGTCTGGTACATACGACCATAGGNNCCCCGCTGTTGTATGTTTTTACTAGTCTGTATCTTTTTTGTAAGGTGTCGTCTTATTTTTTCATTGCAAATTTTTTCATGTCTCCAATTGCCTCCCCTGAGAAAGAAGGATCACAATATCATAACCGATGTTGCGACTTAGTATTCCGGAAGCACGGCTCAGCGGCTATTAAACTGCATTAGAATGAAGTCCAGGCTGGTAGTATGTCTAGTACATGTTATCACCGTTGCATACTAACTGCCTCGGTGGCCATTAGGACAAGAAATCAAAGAAAGTTTGAGGTCTACTTTGACCCAATTGTCCTCGCCTTTTAAGAACTTTGCACACCTGTGGGAATATTACCAATTGTCAGAGCACGAACAAGCTTTCCACACAAGTCTCATAGGATAACAAATCAACCCAAAATCTCACCGCTCTCGAAATCTTGACGGCCAATAATCGGAGCATATTTCGAGACTTGGGAAACAGCCTGAAGTAACAGCCGGGGATGATGAGTTTCGTCTATTCTACAAGAAGGGAAATGCCATCGTCACCGGTCACGAAGGGAATCTTGCAAAAGGCCGAGAGCGCATTGGCAAAAGCAAAGTTGCAATAAGAAAGGTAAACAATGAGACGATGTTGTAAAAAATCACTTAGACCAGCTCGAAGAGGAAGAGATGAAAAAAGTAAGGGTTAATACTGCAGCGGCACGATGACTGGAAGCCCTGTCTCATCGCCCGTGTGATGAGAACCAATGATCATCGAGAGAGATGAACTGGAATGTCTGCTGGGAAATGTAATCGACGGACTGAGAAGGTAGTTATTAGTTAGGCATTTCTTGTTGTCAGACTGGTTATCGGAGAAAGGAAAATTTCTCGTATAGACATACTACCCTGTTACGGAGTTTTAGTCTTAAATGGCAGGTATGTAGGTTACGAAGTGGAACTAAAGCAGTCTTGCTGTACAAAGGATTCCGGGCTAACAATAATAAGGCAGGTCTTGAATAATTGCATCGTTAATGAGTCCAGGCGATATTTAATTGACTGGATTGGTATACGACAAGACAAGGCCTTTAGTCTGCAAAGTTGTGGGTAAAAGCGGTAATGCATTTCTTCTCAGCCTAGTTGCAGTCTTGGCGTCCCTTTACAGGAACCAGACAGTATAATACAGACGGTCCAGAAGGTCCTAATATCAATTATAAATAGCAGGTTTTCTCACAAAGGATTAATTCTTAGCCTTCAGAATTTAACCACTTCCTCAAGCAGCAACCTCTATTTCCAGGACTCAAAATGCATTTCTCAGCAGTTAGCACTATCATTCTTACGACTCTGTGCGTTGGTTCCCAAGCATGGGAAAGTAAGAGCCCTACTTGAACTTTTGCTTTATGACTGCCTGTATTGGTTTCTAACTGACAAACCCGACGGCAACAGTCGTCGCCTATAACAACGTTAGGGATTGCAATGCCAATGGAAACACCATGTACCGCTCAATCACGGGTGCTCCTAACCTTGGACGTTGCATGACGTTCGACCAGGACATGCCTGGCACTGGCTGCCGCGAGTACAGAAACGGCGGATCCAGCAATGGCGGTTGTGTTTCGGGGTCATTGATTCCCCAGTCCGTAATCCTGCGAGGTGGAAGATGTGTCATCTTCGACCAGCCTGGGTGCCAGGGCAGGTATGCAGACAGCAACGGTCCAGTCAACGGATGCAGCAGCTTACACCGATATGGATGGGGTGACATTCGTTCTTTCTGGTGCTCGGGCTGTAAGTTTCTCTTAACATAGTATGCTCTAAACCCTTAGCTAACATGCCCAATCTAGAGAAATAGGATGCAAGAGGCATTATCACGCACCCCGATTTCATCCCCCTGATATTAAAGAGAAACTTCAGCGTTACTCCTGGAAGAAAGGAAATAGGAAAGGACAGTTACTTGGTTATAATTTAAGATAAACGGCCTAGCCCTCAACTAGCGCAGGATATTTATTAAAAGTAGATGCTTTAAAGACCCTTATAAGATTTTATAGCTGGTTGCACTACCAAGTAGTTCAGTTTGGATAGCTTCCTGGTGAATGTCGGAGGTCCATGGCGACTACCGAGTTGGGAGTTGTTTTTGTTATCGATGCCGAGAAATAGTAAGTTTACAAGTATCAAGGTTAGCTTTGATGCCCTGGCAGATATGCAGGTACAGCAATGAGCGGTCTGCTCAAGCGCATGATGGCGATTGGAAGGGACAGACAATGGGAATGTATCGTGATAGATAGCTGGGCTGAGATTCAACATGATAAGATCCTAGTTGAAGATGTAGCCAGGACCACTTTCCAGGCCATAAAGTAGATTCTCAAACGGTAGTCTTAACAGTATTCTCTAACCAGGTTCTGAGGATGTGATGGGCCGTCCCTCTCCCGAAGCTTGAGGATCGTTGACGCCTTCCGTCGAGGCCTAGAGGGATCCGACGAAGAGAAGCTGCTAGGATGATTTGGAAGTGTTCATGTGTTAGAAGGAAATTGTGGTTGGGGTGGAAGATGTGTGATTTGATGAAAAGTGTCTAATTTTTAGTAGTAGAGATAGGAAGCTCAAAGCCGAGAGTATGAGTGGAGGGTAAGTATGATTAGTGTGTCATGAAAGATATATGAAATCTTGATCGTGCTCGCTCTATAGAGCGTTCTTATATGTCTGTTCCACACATACGTGTAGGTGAGGAATGGGGCATTTGGCTGTAGCGCACTGTGCCGGGCGTGAAGCTCCAATGGAGACAGGCCATGCAAGGGTGATTTTCTCTCCATCTAAGCAACCGATCTGTGATAATTGATTGGCCTTGATCTTGTACAATTGGTGCTGTCAATGTGTGTAGAGTGAACGGTCTTTGTTGGATCCTCAGGTTGAACAACTGCGTAGTTCCCGGGAACGTGACCCTTGCCTGGGTTATGCCATCTTTGTCTTGTCGCTAGTAGGAAATTGACACTTTAGTTGATTATCTCGGCCAGTCTACTTCATCTCTCACTGCACGTCTGGTACGAGGCGAGGATATATGGGTATATAAAATCTCAGTATAACCAAACTCTGACGGGGAGTTGAGGTCCGATGATATTGAACCGATTATTAACAAATCAACATCTCGAATCCTATCCTTGGATAGTTTTCTAGCTGTAACCCCTAACCCAAATATGATAGCGTGGATAATGGGTTATAACCTCCATGGCCCGTAAGGTTAACATATCCCAGTACCTGTTGATTGATAACAAGTATGGCGATGTTTTCCACCAGCGTGGTGAGCTGACTGAGAAGCTTCTGCCGGGATTATCTTCACCAACCAAGGCTCCTTTATTAAAGACGTTCTTCTCGCCAATCAACCCTGGCAATATTGGTATAGACTCGCGTAGTCCAAGGACCGAGGATGCAAAACAACCTTTACTTTCGGGAGAGGCAGGAAAGCATTCATGCTGAGTTTGGACAGAAAGAACTAAATAGTCGGGTGGGAGCTAAGGAATCAAGAAGAAGATCCAGGTAGCCAGAGCTGTATAGGAGATATACACAGTGTTGCCAAGGATGATAGGGACCAACCATGACAGGAGTGTTTTGAAGAACCAGTGACGGTAGGCCCTTTCTTGTCCTAATGTCCTATTGGGTATGAATGTTAGAAAGAAATAGGGTTATTTATTGATGTAGAAAAAAAACAAAAAAAAAAAACAGACTTCTCAAGCAGAAGTAACAAGGAGCCCCAATGTCCTGTCCTGTCCTGTGGTCTGGTGTATGTGCTGCGCTGGGTATTTGGGCCACAGCCTGGATGACAGCCTTCAGCACATCTGGCTTCGGCTTGGGGACGCCGATGTTCTTTGTGGCTTCAGGTAACGTCTCCCAATACGAAGCCAGAGTAGGGGCCAACAGATAGAAGGTGACGTCATCTGAGAGGGAAGCTGATGCTGAGATTGAAAATGAGTTATATATCTGTAACAGCCCCAGCGCAGAAAACGACCGAGTCGGCCGGAATGAACGTCTGAGTTTCTACCCTTGACATTCATAAGTAAAACATAAAACTCATTCGCAGCTTATTATCTTTAGAAACACATATTTTGGATGATCTGTCTTTTTTCAATGTGGGCGTTTAATCCGCTCTGATTTCCATCTTCAAGCAGCATGTTCCAGGTTTCGACGTCTGCCTGTCCATCACATCGTTTATGTCGACCCCTCAACTACAAATACTGATGACTTGAGATTCTCGAACCTCGTATCAATCTTATAACTTGCTCTATTCTACCCCATTATTGCTTCTATATCAGCCAACTATGTGGTCTGGCCTGGGAATGCAGGCTCCATCAATGGCATGCGTTACGTAGCGTTGCGTGCGGCAAACGCAAAAGAATGACCTTAGAACGGCCTCACAATTAAGATATATATCCTTTTCTGTAGCTATAGAGTCAAGCCACTTTCAGCCGTCTTTCAGGCACTTGGTAATTGCAATTAGTGCATGTTACAAATGCCGGCTTCCGGAACGGATATCTCGGCACAGATGGGCTAGCGTGCTCGTATACCGTTTATCGCCAATGGCGTACCATGGGACCAAACTTACATAGAAAGATTTCAAAGTGGTTAAAGAGGATAAACCCAGGGTGACAACTGGATTTCGAGAGTACCAGGCATGTTATATCAATCACCTCGGGTCAGGCGGTAAAGATGATATAGTCGATGGTAGACATCACTCACAACAACTGGAAATTGAGGTCACATCTCCCGAATGATTAATTGATACCTTCTGCCAGATCCCCTTTTGTGTCGTATCGCATAAGCACTGCTGTCGTATACTTGTTATTCCTTGTCGTCAACAGCATTTACTATTACATGAAACCAGTTTAATCTAAGACCTCCTACCCGATGTAATAGACCCCTGGAAGTCCATTGACCGGAACCTGTGAACCATTGGAAAACACGGAATTTCTTTCAACGACCGCCCGCATTTCTTCAAACCTTCACACCGCAAAGTAAGTACCTCTCCAACCACCACGCGCCAAGTCAGACCATGGAACAGCAGTAGGCCTGGTCTGCATTGGGGGAAGAACATACCAATGTCCATGCCGATGATGCCGACTTGGACACAAACCCGTGGCTGGATGTACTCGGGTAGCGCGGATCGACTGGATGGACTTGATTTGGAAACCATGCATGAAATGATTGGTCGCTCCAGCGGACGAATGGAGCGTGTACTACCGTTGCAGTTAGTTCGTGGCACCTAAGCCAGAGTGCGAGTGATGGACCAGAGTTACCAGACGCGCGTCGTGGCCGCCCGCACGGAGAATTTACAACGGCAGTGGGACGATGTAACAAGTCCAGCACTAATGGTAGACTGTAGAATTCAAAGAAGCGAAGCTTATTGTGCTCAACATTAGCAGAAGGGCTATAATGCTTGAACTCCTGCCCTACTCGTAGAACGACTAATCCAGAGAGATATCAATTAGGACTGACAAGGCTATGAGTCAACGGAACATGTTGTAATCTAAGTTTGTAAGAAAGACTAAGCATTTACTCGCCATTTCTTAGAGGCCTGAAATAAACAACTCGTTTCTCTATATTTCTACATCTCTTTCAAGTTCAGCTGTACTTAACTTGCGACCATGTGATATAAAGTAGGCTCATGGTTACTATAATACAATAAAAGTAAATTTCAATACCTCGTATTTCTATAGAATGTCCGTCGTTATCAATCCGAGCTATATTCATTTTGCGGCCATATGATATACAGTGTGGTTACAGCTACCAATGTGATGATAGTCGGTTTCAGTCAGTTGAAGGCTAGAAATTGGAGTATATAAAGTCAATGTGCTTCCCTCAAGACCAACATTTCAGTCATCATTCACAACTACTACAACAATTCAGCTTATTCAGCATCTTCTATCACGATCAATATTTCAAAATGCACTTCGCCGCTGCCCTTATCACCGCCTTAGCTATCGGCGTTAATGCTCAAGTTGCTATCGGCGAGGACAAGAACCTCCTTGACGGTCACCTTTATTCATCCAAGAATTGTGATTGGAGTGACAAAGATGACGACTATGGCCCCTTTATCCCTGTTGGCCACAACCTCGGTCAATGCATCCGGTTTCCTCAGAACAATGGCCGGATCAAGTCTGTTTACCAGCAAAAACATAGGAACGATGCTGAGTGTGCATGTAAGTACATTTTGTGGATGTGCTTTCCACTTCACGAACTAACTATTGGTATAGTGACGCTTTACACCGACTTCAATTGTGAGCAAGGTGCCACAGGCATAAAGGATAACGAGTGCAAGACAGCCTCAGGTGCTCAGTGGTGGTATAGCTACAAGGTTCTTTGCCCAAAGGGAAGGGTTGTTAAGGGTGGTGGTCCACAGTGATAACTGCATTGGAATGTCAACAGCTATACTATATTGAGAGCCTAGGGTAAAGCTGTTATGTAAGGGTGTCCCAGATTACATTAATCGTAAAATATATCACCTTTTCACTTTTATCAAACATCCCTATACTATGCTGTTTATGACAATTCCATTCAGGATTTATAAACATACTGAATACTTTTATCCACTTAATTATTCCTATCTACCTTCTGTATCCTTTTTGCTCCTCCTTTTACTTTATCCAGTTCTTGAACAACGAACTGGTGATCAGGAAACACCCCCAGCCTATCAATGCCAACCTCCCCATCACCTGTCATCGTTTTGACCTCCAACAGATTTTTTCTGAATATCGACCGTTGTCGTAGCGATTCATCTTGGACGATGACGAATTTCTCCTTCACTGTATGACTACTGACCATTCAGCTATAGAATATTCTGGCGAACGAGATTCTCTGTCGAGATTTCTGGTTTGCCAGGTATAACTTCGACAGACCCTAAGAGAAAAGAGCTTTGTCTAAGCTTCAAGGCTATTACTTCAAAGAAGATGCATTCTAACTCTGGGGAGTAAAAACACGTCGTGTCTTCTGGCAAGGTTGGTGATAGTGGAAAGTCAAAATACCTCGTATCGTGGCCGGTATTGTTACATGAACGTATACTACGTAGTAATGTTGTTAGGATGGCTGGATTGTCTGAAGGTATTTTCACCGCCTGGTCGACGAGTCAAGTTACCAGGTTAAGGCTTCCTTGCATTCACCTCATGACCTCTGCAGTACTGTATGCCCAGCTGTAACCAACACACGTCATAATAGCACCGGGGATCGCCAAGAAACTGAGTATTTTCTTCAGTTACGCGGTAATACCCCTAACCCCGCAAAACGTGTCAGCTTTAAGCCGTCGCTGGGTAGATCAGCCCGCAGCACCAGGATCACTCAATCCTAATTAGATGATCCTTACTGCCGATTTACCCTTAAAGAAGAAAGTATTACGCTACATTACAGATAGTTTTATATTTGGCTTACCGCTATGTGCTTTTGAGTGCCGTATAGCAGTTAAACACAGCGCTTCAGGGTCGACGCTTGCTCTGCCTCACTTATAAGCGGGCAGTGTGTGAATAGGTAGCAATGGGTTGTGTAGCGCATGATGACGGGCAAAGGCCATGGCATGATGTTGGTTGATTTATCTCATCGAGAAGATTACGGATTGCCTCTCGGAAAACCCCTCCCTTTCTCTACGTATTGCCAAAGTTATACGGCTTCCCATTACTCGCCCTGATCAGACTGTATGCTTCGCTTCTAGTGTGATTCACTTTGTTTTCCGCTCCAACAAGGATCCGATAATACTAAGAAATTCAAAGCATTTTATCAGCCGACGAATTATACCCTCTTTGCTCCTATTTTCTCAAGCTGGAGGGTAGGACCTGGGTCTATCCACCGGATCAATTCAATGGCGTGCCTGCATTATCAGAACTTCCTTCGACAGTTCATTGAGCTGTGAACAAACTTGATCGATCTTGAAATCGGTATACTTTCTTATAACCACCGTGATTCTACTGTGAATGGGATCATTATTTCTAGAAGAACTGCTATTGGAAGTTCAACAGGTTAACTAACATCACTGCAGAGAAATTCAAATGTGTAAAGATTGTGTATGCAAATTGCCTTTGAGAAGCGTGCAAAGTTAGATGGTGTAAACATTAAGCTCATGTTATGTGAAACGATTTACAAGATTCATTTCAGACACCTATTTAGTACTCAGTCTAGAATACTACCGATACAATATCTCTGTAGTGGTCGATGTTAGAGTGTTAAGATCAAGCCACCTGTCAGCGCATCTGGTGTAGACGCTCAGAAAGGGCTTCAGCCTCTCCGTAGTGATTGTAGGGGTAATGTTAGTAACAAGCCATCTACCAATGATCTATAGTTGAGGAAGCAATAATTAATAACCAGGATGTAGAAAAGACGACGTGGATTAGTTGTACCTTCTTATATTCACTAAAAAAAGGTCTATTTGAGGTGTTCAGTAGTAGTTGCAGTCATCTGCTAATTTTCAGTTCCACAGAATCTCTAGAATGTGCTTAATTCCTTATGAATAAGGTTGTTGTAAAGGGGTGGAATATATTTCGCGTTGTTGCTCGAGAATGCAATCTCCGTATGAGCCTTAGCCTCAGCCTCGCTTTCACCATAAGTTGGACGTTCAAAAGTTCTTCCACCCCAGTAGTCTTGCCACCTAGGACATCTTCGCCTTTTACACTCAAGCTCGACTGAGGCAAGCCAGTGATGTGATGCAAGTTCTTACCTATCGAGAGCATCAACGGTTGGGAAATGACTGTTTAGAGATTGGAAAAATCTGGAATTATCACAGAATGCCCATGCTCGCTGCAGAAAGGTTCCGAGTTGAATGGAGGAATTAGGCCTGACTTTCTTCGACGTGTCGTAAAACTGATGATTATGAAAGTCGTCCAAATAAGATGGATCCCTCGCTGGCATATCTCTGCGCATCCTCATGCGGAGTTGTGTCCGAAAGCCTAGTTTAGGCTCCTGAAAATATGTGTCCGAACCGGGTGAAAACAGGAGGAGATCGCCCTGTACGTGCGAGTGCATTTTGGATGAGTTATAGGACAGGGAGTAGATCCAACTTCGTAAAAGCCTGCCACTGTGAGCATTCTTGAGAACATATGTAAATACGTGGACAAGAAGGTTGAGACCCAAGGAAGCTAGCCATCCAGATATATCTCGACAGCTTTCCGGCAGATTCATATCCAAAAAATATTCGCAAGAACTGAAATACATGTTATCGGGATATAGTGGTCCCTTTTCCGAGGACCTGTGCGCGTAGTTGCCAGCGTTAGACAGACACGCGAAAAGGGCACCGTAGGAAGCTTTAACGTACTCATTGATACATTGGGCCGCCTCATCGTCCCATGAGTCAAGGTCATCCATCGAAGCACGAGCCAGGCTTAACTAGTGGCCCCGATCTTTGGTATACTCCATGTGAGAGTTGAAGACCTTGGAAAAGATCTCATGCTTGAGAAAAGCTCGAAAAAGACGATACCTCTCTGGGAATGTGAGATGATCAAGGATGATTCTCTTTATAGTATTCGTGTAGGTGACCTGAGGGAGGCAGAGATAAGCCTCAGTGGGATAGGGGGATGTAGCCTTGTTTATGTAATCCTCAATGAGAAAGCCGGTGCGAACAAAAAGTCGATGAAGTTTGGTGATGATGGCGTGGTCTATTTCGGGCTCATCCGAGAGATTGAGAAGTTGTTCCATAGCCCATTGATTGACGGGATAAGATATTTGTTGTCTGTCGCGAATCGGATCAATAAGCTGAATAATGATTATGGCGTCTCGTATCATGTTTTGCTTAACATTGTCGAACTGAATCATACCCAAAAGAAAAGTCCGTAGAAGGGTCGGTTTCAAGGAAAGATATCGAGACAGCATCGCTGGAGATGCCTGGATAAGTCACCAGATGGTGGTATGCGAATGGATGTTTTCCATAATTGTGAGTTGAATCTCCGAGGACAGTATCGCAAAACAATCCATCTTATCGGTGTTTGATAGTGGGCTGGTTGACTTTAGGGGGAAGGTCTCGGGGATGGGAGGGATTCTCCTGGAGGCTTAAGGGGGCAGGAATGGCGAAACCACTGTAGAGGGATCATTATGCATTAAATAGGTTTCTCATAAGTGGTGGAAACTTTATTGGGAGTTACATTCTTCGTAATTGCAATAGCCGCATCCGGCTACTGGGTACACATAGTGCCTTTGAGAGGCGTGTAGAGTCAGATAGGAATAGACTCATCATGCAACATTAGACATCTTACAGGCAGCCGGTTCATCACAGAGTTTTCGCTTTTGAAGTCTAAGCAAGAGTTCTGAGTGCAATCAAGGTATGGACAGTTTACGGACTTATCCCAGCCAACTGCCAGAGAGCCCTACTTTTCAGAGAGAAGAGTTGAAAATAATAATATTAAAATTTCTTACTAAAGTTTCTATTAATAGTTAACCTCTAATATCTCTATTAATTGTTTGTAGTAGCTAATCTGCGTGTTGTAGCTGGCCTTGTGCATGCTATGGCGATTCTCCCTCCGTTTGCTCAGGTCAACGTGACAAATGGCTACTAAAGACTGGCACTCCGCGAAACAACCACATCTCCGCTGCCGTACATTCGGCGCAGAGATAAGAAGTATTGCGGGATCTTCGAATTGGTCCGAACAATATTGGAGGCCTCACGAAGAGCAACGTTCCCGTCGGGGTGCTTGATGGTTGAGAGAAAACGGCAGTAATACTTCATCAGTCAGTTGATACTGGCCGGGCAGACGAGGTGAGAGTCAAAAGCTATTGTAGCGTAAATTCCTGGAATCAAACACCAATTGAAAGGGATTATTCAGCAAGCATTTGTGTTTTGCAGATAGTGGTTCTCAAATCATACGAGACACACCGAGGAAATGGTTCACAGAGGCACGGCACTTTGCCCGAACGGGGAGATCTCCATAGATGAAAAAGATGAGCAGGGTAGGCTACTTTGAGATCCGACCGTCCTCACAATGTCCGTGTCCTCATTTATACGACATGCAGCGCAATAGGAGCGGATAAGCAAAAGAAATTATGATGATTGGGGGACGACAACGGTCAGGCCTCGACGACTGTATGATTAGGATGAGGAGGAGTACCATGCATAGTCCTTGACGACCACACTAGTCAAAGAAAAGTAACATGAACAAACAAAACGGAATCCGTCAGATCCAAAACCTTGATCATTTTATGGTATCTTCTATCTGTGGCGGGTCAGGCCCATGTATGGATGTCAAGAATTCTCGGCACCCTTCATAAGCACTAGATTGTTCTTACTAGCAGCATTGTGCTTACAAACATCCTTTCCTCTAAACGCCAATTCGAAGAAGGAGTAGAGCTCTACAAAGCTGTAGGCAAGAATGGTCGGCAACATCAAGATCCAATGCAATAAGCCTCTTGTAACCCTCCGAAGACCCTTGTTGTAATTGTTATTGCTGTTGCCGGGCACATGTAGATTCCAGCGGACGAGGACGGTGACAATGAGCAAAAACGCGTACTGAGTTCCCAAGAAGATGAAGCAGATGACTGAAAAGAGAGAATCGCTGATGACGAGTCGACCATGTCCGGCAGCAACCATGTTGATGAGCTGGACAATGATGGGGGAAATCACAGAGAAGATGACGCTGGCGCAGAGGACGAGCCCGTAGTAGATGAAGAAGCGAGTGGCCCAGCTGATGGACAGATAGACCGAAGGCATTCGGTAGGTCTTGACAATGAAGTAGTGGAAGACTTCCCCGGCGCCAATGGTCCATCGGCGAACCTGAAGGGCCCATTCGCGGATTTCATCTGCGTAGTTGGCGCCAGAGGTCGGACCGTTGATGGAAATGAGATTCAAAGGCCGGATGCGGATTTCTCGTCGTGTGATGATGGTGTATCGAATCAAGGCTATAATATCCTCCATCTGATAGGCCGCGTGCGTAAAGGCGCCCTCCTCCAACAACTTGACACTAAGAGAGTAATGGGACATTGGATTGATGTTCCAGGGAATCAAAACACCCATGAAGAAAAAGGTACGCAAGACACCAGTAATGTCGACAAAGAAGGGCATGGAGTCGCGCTTGTAGATGATGATAGATTGCCAGATGGAGGAGTGGCGGTCAGCGAGATCTAGCTTGGAGTACTGAGTTTCCAGCTCCAGCATGTATTCGGGATCGAAAACAGCGTCGCAGTCGCAGTTGGTAAAGATGTGTTCGTATTTCTCATAGTTGTAGTCGACATCTTGACGGAGGATTTGTAGGCCTTGGCGACAGGCGTAGTTCATGTTAGAGCACTTGCCGCTGATTTCGCCAGGAACACCCGAGGGGTGAAAGGTGACGATGAGACGGAGGAATTTGCTCTCGTACTTCGCGTATATTTCGTCGCGTTTGGCTTCCTTGTCAGGTGTGCGGCATTCCATGCCAATAATGACGGAGAGGCGGGATTTGGCATCTTTCTGCTGCACGAGAGAGTCCAGGGTGGCTTGCAGTACGCTCATCGGTTCTTTATACAAGGTCATGGCAACTATGTGACGAATGGTTGAGTAGTCGCTGGTCGTGGCGTCAGCTGATTCGACATCTTGGGCTTTCGTGGTCCTGAGCTTGTTTCGGCAGTTGATGGCTAGAGTTCGACGAATGGCGCAGATGGTGGCTATCAGCCAGATGAGTTGGAAAAGAGCGACTATAATTATGATGACGAGGTTGGTTGCTTGGTTGACATAGGGAATGAAAGGCATCCATATTGGAAATAGAAGAAAAATGAAGATTATTAAAAGAAACAACAGGTTCCAGCGGACATAACGGTTGGCTGCTTCTAGTTTTTCAGCGTTGATGCCACTGTCTAGGCTGTCGAGAGATGAGGATGGTAATGAAGCCATACTGGGGGAGTATCTTTCACAAATCAAGAAAGGAAATTCTCTACAAAGACAAAACGAACGTTTAAATCACGACGATACCCCTAACCGAGTGTTAATAATTCATGCGGATACTCTGCCAAGCATATACGGACTCAATATTTCTAATCTCTCACCTTAAGTACTCCATAATTCAGCTGGCCACCTGTCAATATCTAGATAAAAGAAGGTATAACAACTAGTCGAGCCTCCTATTTTACTAGATTACCTATAGTTCTGGGACTATTGCTTCACGCATATTCTACGCAATCGCTTAACTAGTGCGCTACCTCTTCTAGCTACAGTGGCTTAAGCTATTGACCTAGTGCGATATTCATGGCGCTATAAGGAAGCTGTAAAATCCATACTTGAGAAAGTAATAGGACAGAAGTTTGTTATTTGACTCCATTAGCGTAACAAGCTGCAATCCGTGCGGCTGTGAGGCGTTTTCAGCCGCAAGTTCCAATATTAAATAGAAAAGCGCTAGAGGTTGTTTGTTGTCTTTCCACTTTTCACTTTTAAAATTGAGACCATCTAAAAATACGAGGATAATTAACGCCTCTGCTCAAGAAACTTAGTAATCAGCCTAATTGCCGTTTCCTTTTCCACTCTTAGCAATATGGTTTGGAAACGTGGGAATATCCGTTCTAACCACGTTGAATCAAAATGATATTTAGATGAGACCATCTTTCTGCTCCATCCTCTGCCTAAGATTCAAAGTAGCTGTCTGGATCTTTGATCCGGCATTTAGAACTCGCAGATCATCTCATCAGACATAGATTCAGTCTCGTACAGTTACTCGGTCTGTTCTGATGTGGGTGTGTCCTATACCGTCACTTATTCGGGATCCTACTACAGTCCGTTGGGAGACTTGTTTAGGAGCATCTACTCGACCGAAGGCAACACTCTCACTTGCACGCACGACAATCGCACCGGATCTGTCGACTACACCGAGGGATGCAACACAAGTGGTGCCCATTGGGCAGAGGCCTGAACAACCATGGCTCTGTTCCAGACGCATGGATTGTAGACTTGGGTGAAGTCTAAATACGGTGAAGTGAACGCTAAGCCTCCTGTGTAATCAAAAAAATGGAATCCCAAGACTTGGGTCTTCGAAGTGAGACTGCTCTTGACCTTTACGAAGAGGCATCAATCTACGTCTATGGCACCCAGTGATCAACAAGAAGGGATTGCTCTTAACCCGATCCATCTAACTTTGCACGCCTGCCAAAGGCAATTTACGTACACAATGATAAAAAGTATAGTTTTTTCCACATTATACACATCGTTGATCTAATGCTGCACAATACTTAAACCCAATGGCGGTGGTATTAGGCCTGAGAGGCTAACAACCTGCTAAGCAGGTAACATTCCAGTGAATACTATTTTAAACATGCGTCAATATAATAATAAACCAACACGTAGCGCATTAGGTTGTATCGTCTTTTCCGATAGCCCTATATAGTGTTCGATGCAGTGGACAGATCCAAGGGAACGTAGTCGTCCGCCCATTCGTGCCGCACAAAACGACGCTTGAGCAAAGTCATGCAGCACTTCGCTATTAGACAGAACAGACCTAATACATTTTTACACAATCCAAACCATGTAAAAGAAGGTTAAATCTTCTTTCCATGATGAGTGCGTCACAAGACTGTGGATGCCATAGAATCGAGTTGCACATCTTCATACCGGTAGGCAGCACTTGTACGCGGACGAGGCAAGAAGACGGTTGTTTTAGAAAGCATAATATTGATTCTAAAGTTCAATTCCGTCCCCGCATCTACATTTGACAATGGAAATGATGTAGAGAGGAGCGCCTCCTGTGTGGAGGGAGGGGACGAATCGAATACTAGGGCGTCGGCCTTGGGAAACCAAACTGAGTGCCCTGAAAGGACCCGAGAAGAACACAGCCGCGAGGTGTTAAGATGGCTACCGGGCTTCAGTACTTCAATGGGTGGATTTGACCTGACCAGGACGAGACCGAAGGCCAACTCACCACCAACGTACGAACAGCGGCTTCACAGGCTCCTCAACTTCCTTTGGCTTTTGAGATGAAACTCAAGGGGGATTCGCTGTACATTCTTTTTTTTTCATTCATACTTTATGCTTATATGGTAAGACCGATATTGTGACGACCCTCGCGGCGCCGGATCCCATGATGCCTTTAGCTCGCAGGATGCTGGTAAAGGTTCAAGGGCCGGTGGACATGTTCACGTTCCGTTTCTAGTTCTTCCTGAGATCGAGAAGAAAGTTACAAGCATATAGTGAAGGTGTACTAGCCTAGGAGAGTCGCACTCGTTGGGCGGCATGGTACTGTACGAGATGAGGCACTTGCGCTCAGGGTGTGGCATGTTGAATTTCATGCTGGCCGTGCCAGAATTGAGGCCAAGCTTTGTTTATTCAGATTTCAAGGATTTTGCAGCTTTTATACACAAAATACAATAAGCCTGCATAGTCGGCCAACGTTGAGTACACAGTGCTTCACCGGATAATGACCCTGTCTGTGTAGTTCTGTATGCAGTACATTAAAACTTGAATAGTATGCGATCCTGTCAGAACAATAATGCACCTAGCGGCTCACTCATGGTCTGGTTTACTTGAGTCTGCTTCACAGACAATCAATATGTTCTCATATTCTGTTGCGAGGACGATGTGCATCGAGAGGGTGTTTATGGAGCTATGGAGAGACCAGGCATGGATAACTTCTTGGCGAAAGGTCAGATTATCATCTCGCCGTAAGTTAAGGGTCTGGGGTCTTGGTAAGCGCTCGTCGACTTGATCATAGGGTTAGACACTGATATCAGCACCTTTGGGACGAGGCCTAATTGCCTGCACTGGCTAGGTAGTCTTAAACGCGGCAGAAACGCAAGTTTTGTGCCCGACGACATGGTTTGATTTGTATTACTAGTGCTGTTGGCTATAACCGCGAGGACCCCAATTGCACTTGCGCCATGGGGAAACGGAGCCCGCCATGACCAAGGTGAGGGACTCGCTCGAGGTGTTTCGCACGGCATCATCATAGTATACAAGAAGTTCGGGCTCGACCGCAAGACCAGCACCATGGACTGCAAGATGCTCCGTCCCAACTTGTACAAGAGAAGATTGATTGGACAATTTCAGGAGTGATATGTGCTAGTATGTCACAAGTTACACCATGACAATCGACTCGATAACAACGTGTGCAAGAGTTCGGAGGCCGTGAGTAGATCTCGCTCGGTAATCTGGCCAGTACGTTAAGCCTGCCAGTTACTTTGATCGCAGCCGTGGTAAGAGAAGCACTGGGTGAGACCTACGAGGGAATTTGGCAAGGCCAGAGTCGTGGTCCACGCCAGTTAGTAGACCTCAATGCCGCCAGGTAGTAAAGGTTTAGGACCCTGCTAGACTATGCAAGCTTTTATAAGGGCAGGGCGATCAGAGAAATGTAAACGAGTCAAGGATACTCTCGAGTCTCATCAGATACAGAAGAAATTACATTTTCTTTCCTCCCAAACAAAGAGGCCAAAACTGACCGTTTTTGTTCGCCATTTGGTATCTACCACGTTCGTCGCCGGCTTCATTCATATCATGTACCCGCTTAGTAGCTGTTGAAGATGGTGGAATCTTATGCGGTCAAGTCGGAGAGTCCACTCATGTCACTGTGATCAACGCGCTCAACACGCTCATCGCGCTCAACGGGGTTAGAGCCTTTTCTGATGAATCTCCACAAACGGATTGGGCACCTCTGCTCAGAAAGATCGATACACAAGCTTCTTTTTCACATACTAACAGTATCTAGAATAGTATATACTCGCGACCAGGCCTAATGTTTCCTGACAATATGACGATCAAAAGCACGACCACCACTGCCAAATACCAAAGCGAACCCAGAGCGGCCTCAGCAGGAATCAATCGCCTCAAGTCCCACCAAACCCTGAATCTCGGTGCCATTGTAGACACTCTTTTCTTGTGTCTAATCTGATCCCAAGTTCGCTGATATTCAGCTTCGAATCGGTCCCGGTATTCCTTGTCGAAATGCTCACAGGTAGATAATGGCTGGTTAACGGCTTGATAGAGCTGCTCTACGGTACTCTCTACCGCGTTGGTGATATGCCCAATGGCCGCAATAAAATGCTGATATATCTTGAGATGGTTGACTGCTATAAGTAGAGCGAGATCTCGTCGCCTTTGGTCGTGTCCGTTAAGATCTCTAAAAAGATCATATCGAATGGAATGGGCAACATGAGAATGGAAATAATGCCAAGGGGAGCAATATAACGTCTCCATACTTTTGGTTGTTTTCTCCCGTGAGGCTGTAGAATAGCCGGCATTCCGGACCAAAGGCCACTCTGTTCTCTTACCAATATCCGTCATCATACCGAGTGAGTTTGGGTCAGCACCCTGTTCCAAAAGCAGTCCTATCGCTGTAACAAAATTTGCCTTGTCGTTGTCAAAATCGCAACTCCCGTCTTCTCGCATGGGGTCATTAAAGTATCGGAAGATGTGCATAGCTAAAACCTGTGACCTTTCTCGCTTTGTGGTTTCGGTGCCTGGCCTCATTTGGTGTGCAACCGACAGGGCACATCCAGATAAGACACCAAGAAACAAGAAATAGTCGGCTGGCGTGAAAAGGGACATTGAGATTTGAGCCCATCGAAGCTTGTAAAACCCAGTCACGATAGCTTGTGACCAGGTTGTTGGTGCCAAGAGCGACGTATCCGAAGCACTCATTCTCTTCTCTTTGATGCTGTCCCAATATTGGGTCATCGGCTTCTCAAGGCAGCTCAGGACGTTAGAGTAACAAGCTCCTCGATGGAGTTCAAGATACCGCACGATTCTTAAGCAGTTCATAACATCGCCTACAGCTCGATCATGTTCAACAATGATGCTTGGCTGACTTGGGAAAGCTCGGATCTCCATCAGGTAGCAGGCCAGCAATAGAGTTGTGGGGTCGAATTCTCTTGGTACATCCGCCTTCATTGACTCCTGCAAGCCGTCCAGAACGAAGAAGTCATACACGGTCCTGTGCAGAAAGTCAACACATAGACCGCCTGAGTTAGAAGGCTGACTCGACTCTGCCGGTGCGACCTCAACGTCGATGAAACCAAGTGTTTTGCTTTCAATTTGTTGTTTCAGGATTTCGTTGCCATTAGCCCAGCTTTGACGCTCAGAGCGTCGGACTTGTGCATTGATGGCAGATTCGAGGGTCCAGGCTTCGCAGTAGGACATTTGCCTGACACTCAGTAGGCCCTTGATAGGGAGGTCCTTAGTCTTTAATAGTGTAAGCAACATCTTCGAGCACCTAGGACGATGGATGACATCAATCAGGTCATACATGTATCGGTAGTAATCCTTGAGATCCGTGGGGAACGCGTCAAGCCTTCTGCGCAAATCGGACACGTCGTCTCGGCTTTGAAAGCCTCTTCGGAGCTCACGAACCACAAGTACCACCCATAAGAATACTCCAGCTGCTCTTTCGGTGATGTTGGTACACAGCTCTCGGATATCCTTTTCTTGGTCTGGCCTCCGTAATAGATACTGCCCAAGGGTATCATTCACATACAATGTGATGTCTTGATGTGTGAGGTCCTGCATACGGACTGATGGACAGCTGTCAAAGGCTTCTGAAAACACGCCCCAGGGTCGACTAGCAACAAGGATCTTGATTATGGGAGACCGAGCCAACTGTCTCAAGAAATCGCACAGGTCTAAATGATCCCCCGAATACTCATCAAGGCCGTCAATCAGGAAGCAGAATTTGAGATCAGAGCCACTATCAGATGTCAAGCGAAGAAATCCCTCTTTGAGCTCAGATAGAGTAAGCTCTGATTCGACTTTGCCCAGATCATTGTATAAGCGACAGAGGTCTGGGAAGGCGGTGGGAATCAAGTGTTGATGCCGCCTCAGAATCGACAAGAGAACGGTGCGAAATAAACCAGGAAGAGATCTTTGCAGACTGGTACCAGCATGCCAGAAGTAAAAGGACGAGAATACCAGGGTTTTGTTGCCCGCCCACTGGAGTAGCCTTGCTCGGACAGATGGCTGTCGGTAAATCAACTTCACCAATGTCGACTTGCCTGACCCTGGTTTTCCCGTGATCCAATATATTTCGTTGTCATTATTTAGAAAGTCACCAAAGGCCTTATCAGTAAAGATCCATTCAAAAGTTCTTTCGTGAGCTTCAGCAATCCGTTCCTCCCGTTCCCTAGACGCCTTGAAGTACAAAGCGTCCAGGACGGCTCTTGCAAGAGGTGCATATTCGAATGTTGTATTTTGCTGCCCCAGAAAGCTACCGCTACCTGCTCGAAACGTTGTGGTCTGTCCAATTTGTACGTCGCTGCCGATTGGTCTAGTTCCTGCCAGCTTGACTGCCTTGGTCAGATTCTCGCGGTTTATCGTTTCCATTTCACCATTGTCAAAGGTGAGAATAATGGCAACTGGTGTTTCTGACCCACTGAAGCTGCCATGCCTAGGGTCTTCGGTGAATGCCATTGCCTCAAGGATCTTCTTCTGACCACTGCGCAGATCTGCCTGAAGGCTTTCGAGTCGCTGCAACTTGTCACTAGTCAGAGAATACAGACATTCTAACTTTTCGTTCAGCAATATCATGATAAGTTCGTTTAGTTGAAGCCGGCTTTGCTGCAGCTTCTGGAACATATTCTGGATCGTCTCCCTTTTCCAGAGCGTCTTGAATACTTTCTGAAGGCTTTCGGCGAACCGGGGAGTTATTGGGAAGCCTGCCTGGGTCTTGGTGAGTTCGTTGAGTAAGTCGACCAATTCTGCAGTCTGGTTTGTGCAACTGTTGATGGTTGCATCAATCGCCTGGTGATAGTCAACGAGAGTGCTTTACCTGTTCAGATGCCTCAGTAGGTTACCAGTTCAAGATGAAGAGTATTCTCAGACGCAATAGCCTTCTTGCGACGACATAAAGACTCATGCATAGGCTCTAGATCTTTTATCAAGGCTTTGAGCTCTTTAACCTCGGTAGTTCCACCATGCTTGCGAATCTCGTCCGTCTTGACGATAAGCTTGGTGGTAAACTCTAAGAGTGTGATGGCCGCCGAGGCGAGGCCTATAGCTGTTGCTGGATCCATGTTGGACGTATAGATGCCAGTACATAAAGGAATGTTAGTTAAAGGCTGCGGCATAAAAGATGACGTGAGATGGCTGATTGTGGTGATGACTAATTGCGCAGCAGGCTATACGTGGCGATAACCCATTGCACAGCTGACCGCATAGGACCTTATGCAGGCTGCAGAGAAAGAAGCTGATGTAGAAACCCTGGGCCTCACTCAAAAACCCTTTCATGATGAAGAAAAGAAAGGCGCGTATGAACGTATAACACATCTCAATAAGGCTATGCGTGATAGAAATATATTTTTAAGGTTAAGAGGCATGTGCATAACCTCAGCTGCGTCAAGGAACCACTGATAACGGCTCAAGTCTATTGATTCTTTTTGTTATTATTTAAATTCAGTTGCAACATGTCACTGTACTTATGTGCCCATTCGACAGTTTTGTCTTGCTTGACATCTAGATGTCCGCATTGCCATAGTAGTACAGCGACATCCGCCAAACTAGAACTACCTGTCGATAGAAGCCAATTGCCTTTTTATGTTCAGTGATGCATCATGTAGAGTACTACCAGTCATAATTCTCAAGCTTTTGTTATAGTTTCCAGTTTGATTCGTCTGCGTGTGAGTGGTTGTGTTTGATGCCAGATTTGCTCTAGACTTTTACAATTCCGCGTGGTTGAACACGCATGTCTCGGGGGGGAAAGCAGTAAAACTCAAGCAACTACTGTCTCATAAACAGGCACTTTGTCTTTAATTAGGCAAGCAGATGCACCAATCTTTCTCACGTATGGAAGTCTACCTTAGATCGTCTCGTGGGATCTTGGGAAATAGCTTCCTGAGGCATCAACTTGACCCAACCCCGCAGCCCCGACCCTACGTACGGGCGACTGTAGGGCT
>JAATHB010000833.1:0-10318 GCA_014822075.1 Fusarium buharicum
ATAATATATAGGGTTATTATACTAGATATTAATATAAATTATAAAATCTGCCTATCTTTAAGCTTTATTTTTATATATATTATATAATAATTAACCGTTAATTAATCCCTTAATTTGTTATTAAAGATGATAGGTAAATCCTAGGTAATTTGGGGAAAATTGCCATTAGTTGGAACTTTTGCACGGCCACTGTAAGAACGAGCAACCGCTGATCCAGCATCTAACTAGCAAAGACAATCTCAAGCCGTTAAGTTATTAATCCAGAGATCGACGCGCCATTCACATTGCGAAAGCGTTAACTACTGATGGCGGGCGATCAAGAGCAGGGTCGTTGAAGCTTGCGTCGGGTGTTGCTTGCGTTCCTCGACTCAGTCTCTGTCAACTGTGGAGAGTGGCGGGCTGCAAGTCATTCTATAAGGCTGTACCATCAAACGCAGTGATTAGACAGCTGGGTGGTTTATTAATGCCTTCTAGTGGGTAACTTGAACTCTCTTTATCATGGCATAACGCGTGTCGCTCTGCAGCGCTGGTGTTGAAGTGCATGCATTGACCTTCGATCCCAACTAGCCTTCCACCAAGAGCCTCCCTTCAATAATTCTGGGTAGGTATTCGTATTCACATCTCTATTAGTTCCATTTGGCTGTTAAAGGTTCATGTGAACAGCTTCTTTCGTGTCGGGCGGTGTCAAGCTGATGTTCACAATGCTGTCAACGATAGATAGAGCGGCAAGGACAGCTTATAAGACCGCCTACAAGAAAAGTCACAGTATTACTCTATCAACTCAAGTTTTTGAGTTAATAGATTAGTTTCCTGTAGTGAATGAGATCATTAGCCTTGTAGCGCTGTCATCGTCGCCGAGTTACAAGCTCGTGGCTTTTGTCGACGCTTACCCTGTTGCCAGGCTTGACGATCGATCTCTCCCACATTCATGGTTGTAGTGTTACTTAAATCTGTTTCAGACTTTTTAATTAATACTATCTGAGAATAAATTAGGCCAATGCTTTTGCCGTGACTTTGTTAGCGCTGAATAGACCACATCGCCATGCGATACCACTCATGTTCATAGTCTTGAGGCTCATGCTTCAGTCACCAGGAATTCTCAAGTATAGCCATAGCTCTGACCTATAAGTTACATTCACACATTCCTTTTCGAGCAATGCCATTAGTACACAATCTCACAGCTCCTTTTCCGTCCACCACTGTCCAGTCAATCGAACACCTCCTGGGCGAGCCGTTCTCGTTGACCAGACTCACTTGCCTCTGCATCGTGATACCTCTCTGAGTTAATAACAGGCTGTTTATCCCTTTGGTAAATGCGAATCATTCAATTGGATTAGTTCGTGGCGCCCTGTGAAGTAGCAGATGCGGGCCAGACAGAACGATCGAATTCACTCGCCATGAACAGTGCTACTACCGAACAAACTGGCACCAGCAGGATACGCTTCATTCACCATAATGCTCCAATTAATCTCTAATCCTCTCAGCCTATCGTGAACTTTGTCTCCTCATTCTCCTCTCTTCTCATCCTAATCACATCCTCCTCCCCATCCTCATCCTCATCCTCATCCATCTGCTATCGACTCCCTCAAGTCTGTCAGCAGCTCCCTATCAACATTATTCCGGCATGATTTCCGTCATTATTACCATCATCATTATCATCATGGCTGCTTCAGCTGACATGAACAGCGACGAGAAGCCATCCGCTTCTTCGTCCGAAGCCCACGCCACCAAAACTTCCACCACGGGCTCTATCACCAACTCAACCATCACCAACACCACCACTACTGAGTCCTCCAACGACTCAGTCCCTAATTCTCCCATCAAACCCCGTCGCCGCCGCCAGAACCGCCGTCGCGCCCCCTCCCCCTTCTCCGACGCCATCATCGTCAACCCTCCCCGCATCGAGCGTGGCGTCTGGGTCAACGAGGCCGACCTCATCGACGAAGACGAGATGATCCTGGTCTACCCACACTAGGAAATGAATGACCTAGACGACATTTTTGCCGACGGCGGAGAGGACCTCACTGAGGATGAGCTCTTCAAGATGAGCCGCAGCCAGATCGCTGAACAGATCCTCGATGAGCCGCATCATAAGCTTATGAAGCGCATTTATCGCGACATGTACTATTAGACTTGTATCGATCTCGGAGGCGACAAGAGTAGAGGAGAATGTCTGTCGAGCACGATTGAGATGTACAGACATTTGGCTCTTCGTATTTCGTTTGAGTACCAGATACTGGCGTTGTATGAGAAGTCAGAATGAGAACTTGGGAGTGTAGGTACAGAAGTATGTCTTGTAAATTGGTCATCTTGGACGATGTTGGACTATGTATCTCAGAGAAGCTCCCATAGTAGAGGACATTCAGTTTTTATAGTGACAAGGCTTGGACAGCTGGATGCGGCACAAGATGGACATAGACAGACACATAGATAGATCCGGACAAATACTGTGGTGCTTGGACTAAAGTTATGTTGATTGTACACTGGTATTAATGGCATCTGTAGGTAATATTTAAAGTCTTGCCATGATTCAGCGGCCACCGAGGCCCTCTACCCCTAAAGTGTGTAGTATGTCTAACATAGCTTCTGCAATCCCTCCTCTTGATAAAAAGCACATAGCTTAGCATACGAGTACCGTCAATAACTGGGACAAGTGTTACCTCCGACTAGCCTTCTACAGCGTGACTGCCTCCGCCCAAACGCGCCAGAAGATCATGCAATGCGAGGGCGTCGACACCATTGTGCTGTTGCGTAGCCAAAACCTCGTGTTTCTGAGTTCCTGACTCCAAAGTTTGCGATGTGATAGAGTGGAGTTTGCTATCCTATTCCGCAATTCTCTCTGAGCCTCCGCGCCAGAGGCCATAAAAGCCCTCGCAGTTCTTCCATAGCTTGATAGTGCCGTCCTCTGACCCAGTGGCATAGAGTTTGCCGTCGGGGGAAAACGCGATTGACCAAATCGGGCCATGATGTCCCTTGTGTGTATCGATTTCTGTTCCATCGTCGTATCGAATGACCTTGGCCCATGTACCAGGCTCCTCACCAACAACCAGCTTGCGACCTTTGACGTCGAGCGACACGCTGGCAATTGTGTAGGAGAGAGAGATGCGCTTCAACTCATCCATGGCCTGGTGACCACCCCAGAAGTACACTGTCTTTCCAGCAGCAACGGCGAGCACCGGCTTTCCACCGCCAATATCACTTGGCGAGGCGTATTCAGGAGCCAGTGAAACCATCTCGCAGGACTTGATGTCTCCATCAAGCACCTCATGCCGGATGCAAGCACGGCTAGGCAGGTCGAGCCATCGAATCGTCTTGTCGGAGGCAGTCACGACAATATTGGGGTCCTGAGTCCAGCAGATAAACTTGATGGAACCTGTATGAACGCCCTCACCAATCTCGAAACCGGCCGAAGCAGGGATGGTAGATAATCCAGAACCAGCGAGCTCTGTGAGGTCAAAAACACGTAGCTTCTTCTCCATACCACCGGTAGCGACAAGATCAGAGTTGTCTGGGGGATACGCGACAGCGCGCACGATGTGATCATGCTGGAGAGTATAAAGCAACTCGCCGGTGTAGGTGTCCCAAATTTTGCTATACCAGTGTAAGCGACGCAGAATTGTCCGAATGGACCAGACTCACGCTGTAAAGTCGGCCGAGGCAGTTGCTGCATTGGAAGCATCGGGGCTGAGTCTAGCCTGCCAAACAGCACCTTTATGACCGATAAAAGTGCCGATCCTAGACAAGTCAGAGGAGTCACTAGAACTAGGCTTCGGAGGCCTTACCAGTCGCCAGTGGTGCCATTGCGAAGCATTGGGTTTCCATCTTTGTCAAGTCAATATGCGCTCTGCTATGGAGACAGACGACGTACCTTTGCAGGCCGAGATCATGTAGTAGGCATCATCTTTTTCCAGAGCCGAGAAGGCGATATGGGGAACAGGTCGAGAGTGACCGTGGCAGGTCAGGGGAACGTATTGCCGAGGTTCAGAAGCCATCGCGACAAAGCTAGCAATTGAAGATAGGCGACAACACTTATTGTGAGGAGGTCTGACCCGATTGCGGAAAGGCGATGTATGCGGTATCGGATAGACAGCGGGAATACACTCTATTATGGTCAAGAGTACCGAACGTAAAAAGGAGAGCAGAGGTCGTAACAGTCGTAATCTTCGTCAAGCACAGTTTGTATCGTGACTCGTGGGAGTGTCTGTTGCTGTCGCACGTTGTCGCAGAAGTCTAGTGGAGCGTCTCTTGCACAATAGGGGACAGGTAGAGAATTGGAAGAGGAGATAGGGAGACGGTGAATATCGTGACTTTATCGGGGAGAGTCGCAGAGCGAAGCGTAGTCGTTCCCCCAAATCGGACCCCCGTAAGAGAGAGAAGAGAGAGGAGGAAGAAAAAGGAGGGCGGTGATGAATTTGTCAAATCTTTAACAAGGACAAGGGAAACAGCGGCGCGCATTCAAAGACAGGGTCACGCTTGCCCAACTCGTACAGCGGGGTTGTTATGCACCGCCACAGAGCGGGGTGCATGCCACCTGATAGGGAGACTGGGATACTTTACGACACATATATAATGCTTGTTAAGGTAGTTGAGATCTGTTAAGAACTAGGGCTGTTTGTTTGGGTATACATAAATAGATATCCATTGAATCCTAAAGTTCTCGGCAATACTTATTAGAGTTGTCTCTTCTCATAAGTACGACATTCATCAACCAGGTATTGGCAAGTGGAGGTGGCTAGTGCCTGGTGACGCACTGTGGCTCAAGCTGGGACAGACAGGGAGCGGGAAGGGGCAATCGATCAGCTTCCATTCCTGACCATCCACCATTCATCAACGACTTTTACGATTTGTCACGTTGCTCTGAATGTTTTTGATGCTTCGACTTTTTGCTATTGTAATTCTTCTTTGACTTCGACGATTTCTTTGTTCAGGAGATAGCAATAGCAGGCCATTCTCTATCTCTTTCTTGTCTTGTCCTCTTGCATCATCGACCATCAAGTTCCCCCTCCACTGCATTGACCCGTGTCACCAACTCTACTCCTCCATCAATCTCTTAACAAAATGGCCGACTTCAAGCTGTCGGCGCAATTGGTCGGCCACGAATCTGATGTAAGTATCTCGAAGTGATATGAAACACTTCAACACTAACACTCTCTCTAGGTCCGAGCTGCTGGCTTCCCCTCTCCCGATACCGTTCTAACTGCCTCCCGCGACTGCAGCGTCCGTATATGGCGTCGTACTCAAGCATCTCCTCCAAACTTTGACGCAAGCCTCTTGAGCCGTGGCTCCGAATACGTCAACTCCCTTTCCTTCTTTCCTCCATCCGACGAACACCCCGATGGCTATGTTGTTTCCGGTGGCAAGGACACTATCATCGAGGTCAAGTCACCCAACGCGACGAGCTCCGACAACGCCGAGCGTCTTCTGGTCGGCCACGCCCACAATGTCTGTACCCTCGACGTCTCTCCCAGCGGAACATATCTAGTATCAGGCGGTTGGGATGGACAGGCACGTGTATGGAGTTCTCAGAAATGGGAGACGGAGCTCACCCTCAGCGGTCACGAAAGCATGGCGGTCTGGAGTGTCGTTGCGTTTGACAACCACACAGTGGTGACAGGCTGTGCTGACAAGAGCATCCGCATCTTTGACTTGCGACAGTCTACCGCTGGAGAAGTAGCACCCAATTCAACCATCTACACACCTGACGTCGTTCGCGCCCTCTGCCGGGTCCCTCAAGGCCACCCTAGCGGTGCAGACATTGCGAGCGCAAGCAACGATGGCACAATCCGCCTGTGGAAGTTGAACGGCCAGCAAGTCGCCGAGCTTCACGGACACGAAAGCTTTGTTTATAGCTTGGCCAGCCTCCCAACAGGCGAATTAGTCAGTTCAGGAGAGGACCGTACTGTCAGGATATGGAAGGGCAACGAATGTGTACAGACCATCACCCACCCCGCTATTTCTGTATGGACAGTTGCAGCCAATCCCGAGACCGGAGACATCGTCACAGGCGCCAGCGATAGTATTGCCCGCGTCTTTACACGAAGTCCCGAGCGCACTGCCGACGAGGCGACGCTGAAGGAATTTGAGGAATCTGTCAAGTCGTCATCGATCCCTCAGCAACAGGTTGGAGGCATTAACAAGGAGAAGCTTCCAGGTCCAGAATTTCTGACCACCAAGTCAGGTACCAAAGAAGGACAGGTCCAGATGATCAAGGAGGATAACGGTGCCGTGACTGCTCACCAGTGGTCCATGAGCCAGCAGCAATGGGTCAACGTTGGCACGGTTGTTGATGCTGTTGCCAGCACCGGCAAGAAGGTTGAGTACAATGGAAAGATGTACGACTATGTCTTTGATGTCGATATTGAGGATGGCAAACCCCCTCTGAAGCTTCCCTACAACCTCTCTGAGAATCCTTATGAGCGGGCCACCAAGTTCTTGGGCGACAATGAGTTACCACTCTCGTACCTCGACAACGTGGCCAACTTTATTACTGAGAACACCAAGGGAGCTACTCTAGGTCAAACGTCGGAGGCTGGTGGACCGGACCCTCTTGGTACTGAGTCGCGATACCGTCCTGGTGAGGAAAGTCAGCCCAAGGTGCTCCCTCAAAAGGACTATCTCAGCATCACGGCGGCCAAATATGAAGGTAAGGAGTCCATATCCGAGCCCTGATCGATTACTAACAGTGTTAGCCATCTTCAACAAAATTCTTGCCATCAACAAGAATATGGTCTCGTCCGGTCGCAAAGATGCAGCTCTCAACCCATCCGACGAATCCACACTTGGTGAACTACGCACAGCGCTCGAATCCAACAAGCCCATCCCTCAACCCGCTCTCCCTCTTCTTGTCCGTATCCTTACCCAATGGCCCTACTCAGACCGTCTCGCTGGCCTCGACGTCCTCCGCTGCGTAGCCAAGTACCCTCTCGTCGCCCAATTCTCCGACCCAGCCGTTGGCTCCCTTCTCGACCTCGCCATCGCAGCCTCTCTACCCCAAGGCGAAACCCCCAACGAGAACGCAGCCATGATGGGTCTGCGCACCCTCGCAAATATCTTCTCCACGGCAAATGGCCGCTCGGTTGTTAGTGCCCAATCCGACGAAGCCATTTCCTTCCTGGAGCGCATCATCGGCGTATCGTCAGAGCCTATCGGCCCCTTCAACCGCAACGTCCTCATCGCTGCCACCACAGCAGCAATCAACCTCTCCGTCCTCGTCCACCGCGAACGTCTCCTAACGCCCGACCAGCGCCGTCGACTTGCCGTTCTCCTCGGCACAATCCTCTCCCGCGACGGCCAGACAGACTCAGAGGTCTTGTACCGCGCCCTTGTAGCGCTCGGCACACTGCTCTCCGCTTCAAAAGCCGAGGCGGCCAACCTCGGCGTGAAAGGGTGGATCCAGAGTGCAGTGGGACGAAGCTCAGAGGAGCGCGTCAAGTCTGTCGCGGCAGAGTGCGCCAAGGCAGCTCCCTGAGTGTGATGGTGACGGCATTGCAGCGCCAAGGCGGGTATTGTGCGGACCCGACCGACGGATGTATGGAGTTAGAGCAGAGAAGAGCAGAGCGTAAATAGAGTTGTCCATAGATGAATGACAGGATTCTTGTTACACTGGTAGCTTCAAGTATCGTAGACTGTATCATTTCCGTCTCAGCTATGAGCATGTTCATCACACTTAGGATCATTTTGGATATATGATCTTCCTGTTCTAAACTCCCTCAAACGCACGCATCATGTCTCGGCACAGCACAGCACAGCACAGCACAGCACAGGAGTAATTAAGTAGAATAGTCGTAGATTTCATGTCTTACACGACATCTCATCAAATGAACGAAGAAAGCTCCTCCAACACCATACCAAAACTTGCTCTAGCCCTCGAAGGACATGTCAATTATAAAAAAACGAATCAAAAACCCAAGGGATATCCAAAAGCACCCCTAACGCCACATCATGCTTCGAAATACATCTTGTCTCTTCTTGTAGGTCTTTTTTCTGTGTGGTGAAAAGAAAAAAACTCATGTCAGCAGCAATGCTAATGCACCAGCGGCCGCTAGAGGCAGATAACCCGCCCAGTTTAGTCGTCGCATGGCGCCGGATTCGCTGACGTACTCGTCTTGTCCGGACTCTTTGGTCGTGATGGTGTAGATCTCTGCGAAGCCAATATCGGTCGAGTTGAAGCAGTTTGTCTCGTTGACTTCGGCGAGTTTTTCGTCTCCGGGATCGGCGAAGATGATGTCTACACACTAGAGGTGTGTGTTAGTCTGGACTGCTGATGGAGTGCGGCTGAGGAGGCTTCTTACAGAGTAGAGAGCTGCACCGTGAGTGGCTAGCTCGACGACTTGGATAGTAGCCTTGTCACCGGCTTTGACGGTGGTGTTCTTTGGTAGAGGCACCTGAGGCAGGCAGATTGTTCCGGGGAAGGGATTGTTTGTAGGACCGATGAGTTGGAACATGGGAACCATGGGATGGGTCATATTGGCAGGACCTCCATCTGGACCGTCATCGCCGAAACCCATGTTGATGTATGCAAAAGCAGTCTCGTGGCCACGGAACCAGCCGGGCTGGAAAGCAACTGCGCCGCCCGTCGTAGGCCAGTATGTTCGGTTTGTTGTGACATTGATGCCGCCGCCTTTATGATGTGTTAGTTTGAGGGAGTTTGAGGAGAAGAGGGGACGTACAAGGGTATACCCATTGCATGCCATAGGGAAAGGTTTCGTTTGTGATGAGGTTGTTTCCTCGCCAGCCTGGATAGGAAATGACGCTGTGAGAGGAGACAAGTGTCGCGAGGACGATTGTGAGGAGAGCTGATGACTGCATGTTGGTGGTGTAGACTGGTGCTACTCTTTTGAAGCCGTAACGTTTCGTCGATTCAAGCTTTAGTTGTTAAACACTTCACAAGAGGTTCACCAGCACAAGCTGCTCTTCGGAGAAAAGAAAAAGGGAATGGGACAAGAGGAATGGCCGCACGGCATGTGGGCTCGACCAAGTCTTTTATTCAGGTGTCCGCCCATATTTCACAGGCGCCCAACAGCTTGTATGTACACATCTGCGAGTGTGAATGCGCAGTGTGATTTCTCCAATGGCCCAGTAAGAGGCCGTTGACGATGGATCGTGGAGGGTGTGACCCCTGCTGCAGGACCCGTAGGACAAGACCAATGGGAAGCTTGGGGGGAGTGGCCGGCAGGGGTTTTGAGGTTGTTTCTGGGCTGTGACTGGAGCGTGGATGAATTGTTTTAAGCGCTGGCGCTATGCCGTAGATGGTGAGTTGGTCCCTGGATGTCCAATGATCGACGGAGGTTTAATGGTGGCACGGGAGGCGACAAGGACAACGAGTAGCGGGGAGGTTGGTATGTTGCATCCAGGTCTAGAGTCCAGGTTCATGAAGATGCAGCCTACTTCGAGACCTTGAGGTTGAGGGGATATAACTGCCGCGCTCTCCCTCCATCATCGACTGACTGATTCATAAAGTGGCCTTGTGCAGCCGCCCAAGATGTGATGGCCCTAGAATTGTCTGTCACTCTGCAACTCTGTACAATGGACCAACAGCTGACTCTTCTGTGTACCGTTGTACCGTCACATCAAAGCACAGACACAGACACAAGCGTAAGCTGATGGTTTCTCCGCCCTATGTTGAACAATAAATCATTCTGCGCTTTGTGGCCGTAAGACTCAAAAAGGCGAAGATGGTGATGATAGAAAAGACAAACAAATGTTCTATAGAATATAAAGTAGCCCACTTAGAACCTTTTCTTTGAGTGTTATTTCCAATTGCTCAAGCCACATGCTCAAGATCAAAGACGGAAAGTACCTGACCGAGCCACACCGAGCCTCACCGAACGGTGGAGTCTAGAAATCTCAATCTCAGCTTTGAAGCTTCACGACGACTTTGGTGAGAGACTCACTGTAAAGTCAACCTTTTCTAAGAAAGACTCTTTATCTTTCATATCTACTCATACAAACTCTCTCATACTCTTCACCATTCTCATTTCCTCTACTCATCATGTCCTCCTCCCAAGATCAAGAATGGACACACGTCACCCGCAAATCCAAATCCAAATCCAAATCTAAATCTAAATCTCGCTCCTCCAAATCAACGCCCTCAACCTCTCACATAAACTCCCTCCCCATAACCCCAAACACAGACACCGCCTCCCTCCGCTCCCCCTCCGACCTTCAAGAAGACTATCTCCGCATCCGTTCCCGCTGGGAGACCGAAACACCATGTGCCCGGCTGCGCGAAATCATCTCCAGCAAAACATCTCATCTCAAGACCATAAATCGTGCTGTGAATTTCGGTGTGGGAACGTTTGATCCGACTGATGGAGCG
>JAATHB010000834.1:0-11989 GCA_014822075.1 Fusarium buharicum
ACCTGCAGCCGGGTGGCAGTGACCCCCAAACTCTCAGCGGGAGACGTCTCCGGTTGTTGGAGGTTGGAGCAATGAGCAATGCTCCAACATTAAACTTACCTGTCCTTTAACTAAGCTCCCAAGTACAAAACTCTGGCCCATCTTCCCTCCACTCCCAACATCCATTCCTCTCTCTTTCCTACTTCTTCTTTATTATATCTTGTCTGTCTGTCTCCCAGCGAATCTCTTTGTGTGTTTTCTAGGATACCCCATACTCAACCAGACAGCCCATCATGCATCACAAGCGAATCGCCTGCAGCTTCATGGCTGCTCTGGCTGCCTATGCCTCTGCTGCCGACTCAGACGTTACCCAGCTGACCAAGGACACCTTTGACGAGTATATCAAGGCCAACAACCTCGTCCTTGCTGAGTGTAAGTCTCGATTGCTCTCTCTGCGGTCCGCCTCTCTCTACCAGCCAGCTGCTAATATACCCTCCTATAGTCTTCGCTCCCTGGTGCGGCCACTGCAAGGCCCTCGCCCCCGAGTACGAGGAGGCTGCCACTAGCCTCAAGGAGAAGAACATCAGACTCGCCAAGATCGACTGCACTGAGGAGTCCGACCTCTGCAGAGACCAAGGCGTTGAGGGATACCCCACTCTCAAGGTCTTCCGTGGCCTCGAGAATGTCTCTCCCTACTCTGGCCAGCGCAAGGCTGCTGGGTAAGTTGACACATGTTAACATCATTCTCCGAAAACATCGGCTAACAAATCTTTCACAGTATCATCTCTTACATGGTTAAGCAGTCCCTCCCCGCTGTCTCCATCCTCACCAAGGACACCCTCGAGGAGTTCAAGACCGCCGACAAGGTTGTCGTCGTTGCCTACCTCAACTCCGATGACAAGTCCTCCAATGAGACCTTCACCAAGCTTGCTGAGGGTCTCCGTGATACCTACCTCTTCGGTGGCGTCAACGACGCCGCTGTTGCCGAGGCCGAGGGCGTCAAGGCCCCCGCCCTTGTCGTCTACAAGTCCTTCGATGAGGGCAAGAACACCTTCACCGAGAAGTTCGATGAGGCTGCCATTACTTCCTTTATCAACACCGCTGCCACTCCTCTCATTGGTGAGGTCGGCCCTGAGACCTACGCTGGCTACATGTCTGCCGGTATCCCTCTGGCCTACATCTTCGCCGAGACCCCCGAGGAGCGCAAGGAGCTCGGTGATGCTATCAAGCCCATTGCTGAGAAGTACAAGGGCAAGATCAACTTTGCCACCATCGATGCCAAGGCTTTCGGTGCTCACGCTGGCAACCTGAACCTCAAGACCGACAAGTTCCCCTCTTTCGCTATCCAGGAGGTCACCAAGAACCAGAAGTTCCCCTTCGACCAAGAGAAGGAGATCACCCACGACGCCATCGCCAAGTTCGTTAAGGACTTTGAGGCTGGCAAGATTGAGCCCAGCATCAAGTCTGAGCCCATCCCCGAGACCCAGGACGGCCCCGTCACCGTTGTCGTTGCCAAGAACTACAACCAAATCGTCATGGACGACGATAAGGATGTTCTCATCGAGTTCTACGCTCCTTGGTGCGGTCACTGCAAGGCTCTTGCTCCCAAGTACGACGACCTCGGTGCTCAGTTCGCTGCCTCCGAGTACAAGGACAAGGTTGTCATTGCCAAGGTTGATGCTACCCAGAACGACGTCCCCGACGAGATCCAGGGCTTCCCTACCATCAAGCTCTACCCCGCTGGTGGCAAGGACGCTCCTGTCACCTACCAGGGCTCCCGTACCATTGAGGACCTCGCCAACTTCATCAAGGAGAACGGCAAGTACAAGGCTGAGATCTCCATCAAGGAGGAGGGCACCGAGGAGGCTGCTCCCGCCGCCAGCGAGGAGAAGGAGGATGAGGCCGAGGCCGAGGAGGGCCACGATGAGCTGTAGAACACTTCATGTCATAACTAAAACGGTGTATAACTGATTTCATGGGCGTGGGTTTTGATGGTGCTTGAATTGTTCGCACCTCTTAGGTTTTCTAGTTTCCGTAGCAATGGGATTCTTTCATGACTGACAACTACTTTAATATGCTGTCCTGAGCTACACCGTGATTTGTGTACCATGACATGATGAATTACTAGTTCATGCGCAATCAGTATGATGATTTACATAGAGCTCACAAACGTGTTAGCAACGTGGTACAGGATCGTACAAGTCTTCCAAATTGCCCTTCATGATATTCCTCCCTAGCCCATATACTGATAGGAAACGCAATCAGATTCATTCTGATTCCATCAAGTCCATCCAGCAAGCTCAAGAGGGTACCGCTCGTTTTGTAGCCCCCAACTAAATTATACAATTTTCCCGGCTTGTCCTGTCATATCGATTTATTTCTTGCCCTGCGTCCGCATCTCAAGAGCCTGGACGTAGTTGCTGAGGCGGGTGACGGAGGCCTGAAGAGTCTGTGATGCAGTTGTTAGTAACCTGGGCTAATATTGAACTATAAGGACAGTCAAGTGAGGTCGTTGCTTATCAATTGCCTCATCCCTCTGGCTACGCACGTAGATATCCTCGGTCAAGAGGTCGTTGGCGGTCTTGTACTCCTTGAGAAGATAGCTGTAGGCGGCGCTACCGGAGAGGAAACTGCCGAGAAGGAAGCCAAAGAGCCTGATCGCAGCTATTAGTTAGTAAACGTCATATGTCCAGCTATTTTCGCCGTTACTGACCCTCCACGGAAAGCTCCCATTGGTTTTCTAGCAGGAAGAGGCGCGGCATCGGCCATTCGTCGAGCGGAGGTGCTGAAGGATCGGGCAGCGAGCGCGCGGCTGCTAGAGGACAGGATTCTTGAAGCCAGAGACATCGTTGCGACTTAGAAGGGCGTGGTTGGAGTTGGAGGATGCGGTGTTTAATCGTCGTATGCGATGGCGATGGCGATGGGCGTCAGAGGCACAACACAGCTGCTGTTCGGAGCCGGGTCCTCGGAATATTCTGAGCTAAGCTAGAATTGAGCTGTCTGGGCCATGAATACTGCAGTGGGGGCTATAAAGTTCCGACCCGACATATTTCCAGGTAGGTGTACACCAACTTTACCTACCTGCCTATACTTAACTGTTAAAAATCTAAAGAAATTTATAAGATAAAGAAAAATAATAATAATTAAATCCTCAAAATTTTTACTATATTTTCGGCAGTAGTATATTAAATCTCCTTTCTCCTTTCTCCTTAGTATAATTAAGGTAGATAAATTCTCAAGCGAGATAGTAACAAGGTCATACTCTTCTATTTAGGACCTAAGTCTGTCTCTTGGGTATACCTGATCAATATACATGCACCGAACAATCTTACTGTCTTAATCATCTCTTGCCGTATGACTCTAAATTAAAGTAGCATAGCTAGAAAATCATGAGTACTCTAATAGGTACTCATACGGCAATACTCAGTCCGAATCTTTATGCCGTTTGACTAACTTGCGATGTCTATCTTGTCCAAGGTAATAGGTAATCAGGGGTATTCTCTAAGCCAAAATCCATAACGCCTTGCTTCACCATGCAGACCATGCCAATACTCCAAGCCAAAACTACTGATGTGAGCAATATAAACTCTTATAGTCCATACCGAGTGACACATTCTTCCCTATGCGCCTCCAAGCAATCCAGCGCGCAAACTCTCGTTCCGCATTTCATACAGCGCACTCGTCCCCAGTATCCACAGACCTCGCAGAACGATCTCACGGGATACTTTGGGTCCCGATTACCCGTGGCTTCACCATAGTTCAACGGAGGGTGGGCAAGGAGCTTTCGCAGCTCCTCGTCAGACGGTATGTCGGGCACACGCGACACCAGCAATGGGTCATCGTCACGATCATGACTTACCGGCGGAGGCCTTGACGATTCGGACAAAACGGGTGGAAGGTCGGCGTCGGTCATCGTGGTGTCTTCGTCTTGGGGGGGAGGTCGGGAGGATGAAGGAGTGTCTCTTCGACTATTCGACGGCCGCTTGTTGTTCGCGCCTGAGGTGTTGGATCGAGAAAGCGCAGGATTAGACTCTGCAAGTGCTTGCATGGCGAGGAAATCGTCCAGGTGGTTGCCAAAAGTTTTTTGCGACTGTAAAATCTTGCGAACATTGGGCGTATGCTTCCCTTGCGCTGCAGGGGGTCAGTCCCAATCTCAACGGTATAGCCAATCTTTCACACATACCTCTTCCACTTTTCACCGGCAATGGTATCGTATTGTCCTTTCCCCCATCTTTGTCCAATGCCTCGACTTCCTTTCGAACTTTGTTATCTTGCCGGGCCGTCAAATCATTGTAAGTAAGACCTGGGACGTTTCTGGCGCGCTTCCTGTTGGTAGGTGCTGTCGAGCGACTGATGGTATTGTCGGGGACATAGGCCCAACCTGGTGCCGTAGTTGTCTTTGCGCTGGCCAGCTCGATGACCCCAAAGTTGTTCATCGTTGCGAATATTTACAAATCATGTGAAAATAGTAGCATTAAGAATGGAAGTATGTAAGATGGAAATGGAAGAGTTCAAGGCCCGTGGTAGGTCAAGATCGCCGGAAAATCCACACCTAGACTGTTGTGATGACGCAGCCAATCACGTGCAAGGACAGCTCAGTGTAACAGAGCACCTCAATTCCTGAGGTTTTATCCCCAAGTAGGCTGGGCGATAAAAAAACACAAGAATGGAATAGGTGGGAGATCGACAGATTATTTTAGTGTATGGGATAACATTTTGCCGTGAAAGTGTACCTATATAAAGGCTACCTACCTAGTTATGGTGATATGTATGCCAGTATTAGAAGTTTATCCGCTACTTAGGTACTTACTTACTAAACCTATGCATATGGATTAATCCCTATTCAGAACGATTATAAGTACATACAGCCAATAGGCTCTTAAACCTCGAATTAAAGAACAAGTCTTCAGAAAAGGTATTGCGTACACCGTACTAGGATAGGTAGCAGGTATTTAAGACTGAGGCGGCTACTATCCCCGTCTGGGTTTTACAGAAAGTATAGAAAGTACTACTAATTTTCTAAATAAATTTAGTTAATTTTATAAAGACTAATAACATATCTAAATAATGAAGGTAGAAGCTTAGAGTACCTCTTATAGTTTTATCCTAATACTTTAATAGTGGTCATAAGTAGAGATAATACATCACTGTAGGTAGGTAGGTAGCTTGCGCACAACCAAGGGACATGTCGGAGGGTCGGAGGGTCGCGACCGGCAGTGACTCAAACCCCCCACCTTCCCTACCTAAGTTGTTTATCCCTTGTGCCCCGCCATCAGAAAGACCACCCTCAAGACCTTCCGCAGTCCTCCACGAATTCTTTCACCACCACCTTCGCAATGTCGTCCGAACAAGCAGACGCCGCAAAGGCGGCAGAGGGTGTTGCTGATCAGACTCTTCCTTCCCGTCCGGCTAAGGAAAAGAAGGAAAAGAAGGAGAAGTCCGCCAAGGGTGGGAAGTCGGCTGGCCTCGAGGTATGTGCCCCTCCATTGCTATCGTGTCACTTTTTGCCATTGCTAACTCTTACAAAGCTGCCCGAGCTTCCTGAATTTATTCAACATCGACTTGATATTTTTGACAAGATCAAGGCTCGACAAGATGCCGAAATCGCGGGTGCGTGACACACACAACACTCACCTTTCGTTTTCGATCCGGCGCAAAACGACTGACCAGCATATAGAAAAACCTCGCGAGGAAATTGTTATTTCCCTCCCTAATGGCAAAGAGGAGAAGGGCACTGCGTGGGAGACCACCCCCGGCGCTATCGCCAGGAACATCTCCAAGTCACTTTTCGAGCGCACCGTAATTTCCAAGGTTGACGGTGAGCTGTGGGACCTGACTCGACCCCTTGAGAAGAGCTGCAAGCTCGAATTCCTCGACTTTGAGAACCCTGAAGGCAAGATGGTCTTCTGGCACTCGTCTGCTCACATTCTTGGAGAGGCTGCCGAGAGACGATTTGGTTGTTACCTCTGTAACGGACCCCCGACCAGCGACCCTCCTGGTTTCTACTACGATATGGCCAACATGGGAGAGTGCGTTGTATACCTTGCTGGCTCGCTGCATCTGTATACTGACGAATTGTAGCCAAGCCGTTGCCGACGAAGACAAGAAAGCTCTCGAACAGCTTTCTAACAACATCATCAAGCAGAAGCAGCCATTCGAACGACTTGAGATGACCAAGGACGAGCTTCTGGAGATGTTCAAGTACAGCAAGTACAAGGAGTATTTCATCAACCAGCGAGTCCCCGATGGTACCAAGAGCACCGTTTACCGATGCGGTCCTCTTATCGATCTGTGCCGAGGACCTCATGTTCCCACTACCGGTAACATCAAGGCCTTTTCCATTCTTAGGGTACGTGGCTTGAAGTCATGCAATCACCTCGGTCTTGAGATCTAAATCAAAACTGACATGCCGCAGAATTCGGCGGCCTACTGGCTTGGCGACAGCAAGAACGAATCTGTGCAGCGAATTGCCGGTGTCTCATTCCCCGACAAGAAGGCGCTCGAAGAGTACAAGCATTTCCTGGCCGAGGCTGCTAAGCGCAACCATCGAAAGATTGGTCAAGATCAGGAGCTGTTCTTCTTTGACGAAGTATCACCCGGATCCGCCTTCCTTGAGGAGCACGGTGCGACTATCTACGCCGCCATGATGGATCTCATAAGAGACGAGTATTGGGAGCGTGGCTTCAAGGAAGTTATGAGTCCCAACATGTACAAAAAGGAGTTGTACGAGACCTCTGGTCACTGGGGACACTATGCGGAGAACATGTTTGTGTTAGAAGTCGAGAAGGAGCAGTATGGTCTGAAGCCAATGAACTGCCCTGGACATTGCAAGATCTTTGCTCGTCACGATATGACCTATAAGGATCTCCCACGGAGGATGGCTGATTTTGGTGTGCTGCACCGGAATGAGTTCTCGGGTGCTCTGTCAGGCCTGACCCGAGTCCGTCGTTTCCAGCAGGACGATGCTCATGTTTTCTGTACCCAGGACCAGGTGCGCTAACGATGTGCTGGCCTTTAGGTTCTTTGCTAACATTTTACAGATCCGAGACGAGATTGAAGGTGCCTTTGACTTCTTGAGCAGTGTGTACAAACTATTGGGCTTCACCTTCAAACTCAAGCTGTCTACCCGACCTGAGAAGTATGTTGGTGATGTAGCCACCTGGAATCTCGCCGAGAAGAAGCTTGAGGAGGCTTTGGAGTCCTTTTCCAAGAAGACCGGTGTTGCGTGGGAGTTCAACCCCGGCGACGGTGCCTTCTATGGTCCTAAGATTGATATCACTGTGTACGACGCCTTGCGTCGAGAACACCAGTGCGCTACCATTCAGCTCGATTTCAATCTGCCCCGACGATTCAAGCTTCGATATGTCGCCGCCAAGGGTGAGAGCGGAGTCAGTGATGGCAGCAACCCCGAAGAGGGTCTCCCTGCCGGATATGCGCGCCCTGTCATGATTCACCGAGCCGTGATGGGTAGCTTCGAGCGAATGATTGGTATCCTGACAGAGCACTTTGCCGGCAAGTGGCCATTCTGGCTCAGCCCTCGGCAGATCCTGGTCGTGCCCGTCATGCCTGCCGCGAACGACTACGCCAGGGAGGTTCAGAAGATCTTCCACAAGAAGAAGCTGCACATTGATGTGGATGTGAGCAGCGACACTTTCCAGAAGAAGATTCGTACTGGTCAATTGAATCAATACAATTTCATCTTTGGTAAGCTTGGAGTTATGAATATAGTATTTCGAACAAGGACTAATGAAATTACACAGTTGTCGGTGCTGAAGAGGCTGCTTCACGCACTCTCAACATCCGTAATCGAGATGACCAGGCCACCCAGAGTAAGGGTGAGCTTGTACCTATTGACGAGGCGCTCAGGAAGCTTGTCGAGCTTAGGGATGAGCGACGTCTCGAGAACAAGATGTAGAGTGATGAATATGACAGGTTTTTGGTATGAAGGGTGTACTTGGGGTGTAGTTAAAAGCATAGTGAGGCGAGTTGACGATCAAATGAAACATATTAGACCAAGAATCTCTTTCTTGTTTATTTTATTTTGTACGTTCTATTGACCGCTTCTTGCCTACAGGGTCTAATAAGAATCCATATTATTTGTAGAATAAGACCTACTATATTTGAGGCTAAATATCTTGCTTTTAGATGATTTATCTTATATTGTAAGTAAAAGTAGAATAGAGATTAGTATTGCCTTTAGGGTCATAATAATAATGGCATCCTATTGGCCCTCCTCAGTTGACTTCTAACCTTTACACGACCATGTCAGTTTCCGTGTATATGTATCATTCGACCCTTGAGATCAGCTGAAGCTAGAGAATGGGGCTTGATGTGACAAGCAAGATCTGGGTTAAACCGGGGTGAAAAGCGGCCACATGCACCATGCCGCTTAGGCAAAGAAAGCGGTCACGAAAGGAAGGCTATCAAGCTGCATTGCGACATGAAGCAAACGGCAACTGTTGAAGGCCGACCGGGCTATGCAAGATCCACTACAAAAGCCTTTCAAGAGGTCAGAGATTATGGTCAGATATATTCAACTCGGGAGGTCTTGGCAAGTCTTGTCTTCAGCCGTGAATACTGTTTTCCTGTTGTGTAACGATAGACTGCTGATTGATATTACTTGATACGGATGGAGGCTGCAATACGTGAAGGCGCATGACTTCGGAGCCGCTCTTAGGTGGGAGGATCATAACACTTGGATTTAGTCTGGATGGCATGAGCTGCTAGGAGTTGCTTTTTCATTGTCACTGCAAGCGAATAAGAATGGTTGGATGCTGTTGGTCTTGATGCTTTGCAATGAGGCGAGGGTACTTGGTATACACAAGAGACCAAGAGAGAAACATTTCACTCGAGTCATGAGGATACCATATTTCATGGTGGAGAATTAGCATTCTCAGGTTGAGAGGACAAGAAAGTTTGCGATGTGCTAGCTGACCGACGGCCTTTCGAGGCCAGCTTCTTTTATTCGCCGGTGAGGAGGTGGCGGTGGATGGAGTGGCTAGAGTGAGAAAAAGAAAAGACGAAAAGATGATATATCATTTCCCATGGGAGGGGAAATAATACAGGGACCCGCGTAACCGGTGAAAGGAGGAAAAAGTAGGCTTGAGGAGAAAAGTCCATTTTGTTTAGGGTTTCGAGGTTAACAAAAGGAGAGAAGGCGGCGCGTCAAGAACGAGTCACGGGATGGATTGGCAGAAAGTGATATGTCAGCTTCGTATACAGAGTCACTAGGAGTTGGTGATTATCCACTTTTTGCACGCTATAGAGAAGTGAGTGTTTTGTTATGAGTGGTGATGAATCAAGGCATGATGAAAAGACAAGGTAGAGCTGGGAATGAGGCTAGTAGAGTAAGAAGAAAGTGCAAGAGGTGATTGTGACCGCAGATGAAACTGTGAAGCAAGGCTTGGAAATATATGTATGGTGATAGATCAAGTGGAGTACTATACTATACCTGTCTCAAGAGACATGCAGAAAAAGACAAGTCTGTAGAGACATGTTGGTTATGATATGCCTCGCCTCGATTCTTGGCTGTTTTGGGCTTCTCACAAAGTTGACCGGTCTCCATATGAGTACCTATGTGAATGTCACCAAATTGAGAGTTGATATCCATTCAAAGGGACTGCATCACAATCTGCATCTGAAACCACGACAGGCAAAGACTGGCCACACACATTCGGGGGTTTCGGTGGCTTGGCTGCGTGTGATGGGATCGACTACTACTCGGTCAGATCCGCGTGGGTAGTATTCCGTATTCCTCTGCTCTTGCATATGTCTCTGTGTCTGTGCTACGTCAAAGCATCGCTTTGTTGCGTTCCAGGTTCGTGGGATGTGCATCCCGAAGGGTGGGTGGTACAAGAAGACGAGAGACATTGATTTCATGGTGATAACATCGTGGGGGAAGTTATTGTTGATTATTGTGATAAGGCTGCTACTGAGCAGCAAATGACAAGTGAGATGGAGATGAGGCTCCGAAAAAAAGGGAAGGCTAATTTAATCATTTGTGTTTGAGACAATCATGGTCATGGCCATGGTCGTGGTCAGGTATGCAGAAGGCCTCATATTCTATCATAACTGACTAATTCAGACCGGTCAAGAACCCAAGAAAAAATGAAAGTGCATGGAGGGCTCCAGAGCCTTGTTTTTGGGTTGATTGTCTCTGATCTGATCTGGTGGGTTTGCCTCGTGGCAGTGAAGGGTAAAGGGTCCCTTGGGGCCTTTTGCCTCTCCACCTTGTCTTTTGTTAGGTAGTTGACGATGTTATTTATGTTTGCCTTCTGGTATGATCAAGATTGGATTATCAGAAATGGGCTTCTCTTTCAGCTCAGCCACGCTTATCGTTTCACAAGGGGCAGAAGGGAGGGGGTTTGTACGACGGGGGATCTGAAAGTGACCCGAGTTTGCGAAGAGGTCGTTGGAGGATCGTCGTCACTTTTTTCAAGGTTCGTATGGCCAGGTCTGGGGGAGCACAAAGAGACAGCCTGCAGTCTACGGAGTAGTAAGCAAGATTCTCCTGATGCGGACATGGGGGCATTGGTTAGATCTGCAGGTCGCTCGGTGTGGACAGATGATGTCGCAGGTGCGTTGTCCTACCGTGGGGAGGTTACTACAGGTTCAGCTATGTAGGTACGTGTAATGCGGGCTGTAGTTCCTGTCTGTAACTCTTGATATAGCATTGACACCACAAGACAATCAAGACTCAATCAACCGCTGGACCGAGTTGCATTTCTCCCGTCAACCCCCCTTGTCATTGTTGGCCAATATCCCCCGGATCCATGCCATGCATCTCTTAATGGGGAATCTTGCTGTTGCTTGATCCTAGCTAACCTGAGCTGAGCTGGGCTGGGCTGGGCTGGGCTGGCGTTCAGGGATAAGTGAGTGAGTTATGCGTGCTGTGCTGTGCATAGCGCTAAAAGTGAAAGGAGAACAGGGGGTTCGGAGTAGAAGATGAGACTGACCGGGACGTGAATGTTCAGCATCATCATCATCCTCCTCCTCCTCCTTGATCTGGTTGCCGCGCGCCAAACCCGTTCACCCGCTCCCTGTGAGAGAGCTTCCCGCCGCTCGGATCTTAACTAGCGTACGGCCGGAGAGGTTGTGATTTGACGGTGTTGACTGGCATCGGCCCATTGACCTCGCTCTCGCATTGCGTTGATTCGAGGACCCTTGTTTTGATGGGCACGGACGGGCGTCTTAGCAGTCTGATAACTGATGACCTCGAGTCATTGATACTGCCACTATCTGGATAATACCTGTTCTCTTGATGTATAATATTCTTTCCCCAAAGACACAATAGTATCCGTAAAAGAAAAGTAAATGGCAATTGAGTTTCTAAACCCCATATTATATCCATGCACCTCCACCTCTGCTGCTACAGTCCCTGCCTTGCCTTCACCCTTCAACGAAGCAAAAAAGAGGCGCTGGCATGAGCTGATTGATGCTTGTATGGCATGGCATGAGAATGAACATGAGCATGGTCAAAGGCCAAGGTAATGTTGAAACACAGCAGCTTCCATACAAGTAATGATACTTATTACCTACAATAGGTCAGTCACCTACTAATCTACTCGGTATAGGTAGGTAGGTAGTCTAACCCAACCCACGGACGGCGATTCCCGGAGTCGATCCGCTTGCTGCCCCCCCAAATGCGGGCAGCCACGTTAGGATTTGTTTCTGTAGTTTCATCATCTATCATCTCCAACCTCGAGTATCTCATATTCGACAAAACTCAAACACTCCACCGACATGAGGTACATAGTCTTGCTCACGACAATTCCCTCATCACCTTCTTCCTTTCTTCTCCCTCGCCGAAGTCCAACTAACCCAATTCTTGCCTGCCCAAGCTACCTACAACTCTGCTCTGCTAGCTTGCTTGGTTGCTTGACTTGTTCCATGGCTTAATTGCCTACTCTCGTCTTTCTGGGGCCATACCCTGCTTGTTACATGGGGGGCTAGCTAAAACCCCCCCCCCCCCCCCCCCGTATTCATGCTCTCTTCATCCCTTATTTCACCA
>JAATHB010000837.1:0-19638 GCA_014822075.1 Fusarium buharicum
GGGGGAGTTTTGGTTTCTTGTTTTTTTTTTTGGGGGGGTTTTGGAACCAAATATCAATTTATAACAGCGTTTCTACCAGCTGACGTCTCTCACTGTGATTCATTATATGTTGCGACAAGTAACGAATATCTAACAATCAGGTAGTCTTCTCCAAGCTCATCTCTCTCTAGGCCTCCACGTGCTAGGATTCTTATGATAGAATAACCCGTGCCCGTGCCTGTCCTCCTTTTGCATACTCATGCTACTCTGCAGCTGGGCGGACTTAAAACTTTGCCTGAAATCTTTGCTCAATTTGTATCAATCAGTCCACTTAGCGGTCTTTTCATCGAGTTCTCGTGCAAGCCAGTCTATCTTCTTGGTGGCCCAAATGGGAAGCTTAATTGGCACTCCTAGTACAGCCTCTCGTTCTTGCTGGCCGGTTATGTCTTCGTCACTTTGGTAGGTAACCGGCGGATATTCTTCCATAGCCGGCTTTGATCCCAACGGTCGCAAAACCGCCTGAGACCGCGTTTAGTGGTCCGTCCCTAGGCTGTTGGCTGAATGTTTATAGATTTCCTCCTAGGCTTCGGCTAGCAGTATGCCATATCTCTACTCCAGTTGATCCATCGCCATTTTTATACCATAGGTAGAGAGTGATGAGCTTCTCGAGCACCATTTCACCGACACTATCACGACGAAGTATCTTCCTCACCCATAAAAGCTGCACATCTGGATTTATGAATTGCTCTATCCCATTGCTGAAGTACGTACGTGGGTGCAATTTGAACAGGTAGTCTCCGTGTTGTGCATGGTCGACCAAGACCAGCCGAAAAGCCTTTTTGACGCGAGAAGCTTCAAAGGGTAAGATACCGTCGAGAACGTACTGGCGAACCCAATCAAGCTTTCTCTTTACTTGAATAGGTATGGATTTGCCCCATTTGCTGTCATCGAGCGAGAAATACAGTGTTTGCCAGAAGGCCTGCTCATTGGGATATTGGGTCGCGTCTTCATCCTCATCGAGGTCCTTTATCGTTTCCTCAAAGAAATTTTTAAGGACCCTGAGCGTCGAGACCCGATGACGAACCATGCTATTGCCCAATACGCCGGGTAATAAACCAAGGTTCATCACCGGTTTGCAGCTTCGTTTGCCGGATCCTTGATGCATACTGTCGAAGGCATATCAAGAGCCCCGAATCGTGTCTCATCTCTAGGCCAGTTGTAAACCATCTGCGCAATTGTTTCATTACGAATGTGATCTTCACCCGAGAAGATGTCAGGATAAACGTTTGTATCATCATCTTGTGACACACTGTGCAGTGGAATCGGACGCCCTCTTGAGACTCACTACTGTTAGCGTCAGGAAGGTCGTCTTTCCAATCGTATTTCCACGGCGGAAGAATGAGGTAATGGTCTGCCTGCTCCAGCGTCTTGCATTCCTTAGAGAGCCTGTGCCAGATCGCTCTGACGCTCTCGATGTCCAGCGGTAGGCATTGCCAAGGATGTCTATCGCCTCTGCGAAGAATTGAAGGACTTTGAAGGTTGGTGGGATAATCCCCATACTGCATTCGGACCGGGAAGGACACTGAGGAGGCAGTACATCGTACTTGCAACATCTTGGTGAGCCAGTTTTTGGGTTACATTAAGAAACCGAGATGTTTTGGGGTTTGCTGCTGACGCTTCATCTAACTGATTGGCGGTGTTTTCCATCCGGCATGAACTGATTGCCTTGCGGTGAGCTTTCATTCGAAAATTTGCGCCAGCTACAAGATCCCGCCGTCTATGTAGGCAGTCCATCAGTCGAGCCCACATAGCCATGCTTCAAGGTAGCGGCTTGCGCAAAGCCGGCTAGGAAGTGCACAGCAATAACATTTGGTGCGTTCTCCTCAAGGGGCTTTAGAGGCCGATACATGTGCAGCTAGCTCCAGTCCTGCTTTCCCAGGGCAGCTCTAACTTGAAATGACCTGACCGCTGGATGGAGCAAGATCTCGAGGATGTGGCGACGATTTTCAACTTTGGCATTCACCGTCAACCAAACCAAGAACGGTACCCGAAACGGTGCACGTCCTGCCCGGACATCACTCACTGAGTATTGGGCAGCAACTTCAAACAAGCTGTCGAATATCTTCTTGTACCACATGTCGCTTCAACGGACTGTCGGGAGTATCCAGGAGGGTACTGTCGAAGACATGTTCAGTATATAATTTCCAAGACATTGGTTAGAAGGGGATGCCTAAAAGCATCCATAGCCGTAGTCTTAACGTTACGAAGAATGCCCATCAGGCCGTCGTAAATGTGCTCAGTGAACTCAAGTGTACAAAGACCCACGAAAGGAGCTGAATCTTGATCTGTTTCACAGTGTTCACAGCCTTCGCCTGCCTCGCAATGGCGGTAATTTTGGGGAAAATCTTCGTCAGGCTCGAAGTCTGCATCATCTGAATCTTCGTCTGCCATGGTGCCTTCCATTGGGCCATCACTAGCGACTCCAGTGGATCCAAGGCTTTGGACAATAGATTCGGCCATGTTAGAGAGCGTTCTCTGAGTGTTCATCTCTTGACGATAAGCCTGCGTCTGGCAGGGCCATCTTCAAATTCAACACGCAAATTGGCTAGCACATCTTGAAAAACCCTGGTATCGCTGATATGATAGTCGCAAAAGCAAACTTAAACCGACCGACACCGTTTTCGAGATTGGTCCTGGAACCGGCGTCCTCACCACCCGCATCCTAGATCAAGCCAAAGCTGTCAAGGCCGTCGAGCTCGATTTGCGAATGGCTGCTGAATTGACTAAGAGAGTCCAAGGCACCCCCGAGCAGCGGAAATTGCAAATAATAATGGGCGATCTCGCTAAATTGCCGCTTCCTGATGCCGTTTGTATCAGCAACACCCCGTACTAGATCTCATCCGTCATCATTTCTAAGCTCATCTCTCTGCCTCGATCCCCACGCGTCAGCATTCTTATGGTCCAGCGAGAATTTGGACTACGGTTGTGCGCCCGGCCAGGTGATTCCTTGTACTCACGCCTTTCGGTCAATACACAATTCACCTTCAAAGTCGCCCTGGTCGCCAAGGTTGGCCGAAACAATTTCTCACCGCCGCCCGAGGTTGAGTCCGTTGTAGTGAGGATAGAGCCACGACCTGATATGCCCGCCGTCAGCCTGCAGGAATTGGATGACATGTTGCGCATCTGCTTCTCGAGGAAGAACAAGACGCTGCGAGCGAGCTTCTTTGATGCACATGATCTTTGGGAGCGAAACTGGGTCACGTGGACGTCCATATACCCGGACAAAGTCAGCGAGCAAGATTTGAAGGCTCTCCGCGATGGCTTGGACACTAATGAGGCATCAGATGCTCACCAGACCGTGTGCGGTCTTCCAGTCAGCAAGACGACCCTCAAAAACTTGATTCGAGCCAAGATTGAGCATGTCCTTGATAGTACCGAAATTGGTGGATCTCGTTCAACCAAGTGTGATGAGAACGACTTCTTACGGCTTCTGTTGGCCTTCCGCGAGAATAACATATACTTCACATAACGTCCAACCCCAGTCTCCCAAAGTAAATTTTTGCCCTGCCAAGTTTTAATCCGGTTTGGCCAGGGCAAGGCTGCTATTGTTGGCCGTTCGAGCCAGCAATATCGACCCCTGCGACGGCAGCTCTCACTCACAACCAACGGCGCCTCTTGTGCGCACGACGCCCGCTTCGGGCAGACTCTTGCTAGCACTCACCACCGAGAACTTGACGAGGAGGACGAATGCGAGCTTAAGGATCGTGAGGAGATTGATGGTATCACACCTGACGCTCCTGAACCTGTCCTGCGCTGAACAGCTCTCCCACATTGTGTAGGAGCCGATAGCGCCATGTAATGTCGATTCTTTTTATTGAGAGCTGAATCAGATTCGGGATCCATCAGCGAACCGGCGTACGACCATAAATACTCGCTGGAACTTAATACTACCTGGCTCTGCCATTTTCTAATGGCCAGCTTCGTTTAGATACACTAGAGGTAGTTTATATTCAACTTTACGCAATACTATACCCTCAAGTTACCTATTTTTCATAAGAATTCGCTATAAAGAGTGAGGTGTCTCACGATGTAGTGGCTAAACGTAAATTCTTTTTGGTTATCGGATGACCACAAAGGACATGGGCTATCTGAGGCAGGCGCCGAGGGGTGGGTATTCTCTGCCACATAATTCCAACCTGGAAACCAAATCATCTCCTTTTCACAAGCCATCATTCGTTGATCCAATCTTCCATGACTCGATATCGTAAATGAATCTTCAATCTTTGCTATAATATTTCTGCTATACACTCACTGCCCTACAGCAGCGCGATTGCCAGAAGTAACGAATTGCAAGATCCCGCGCAAAATCACCAGCAGCCATGTCGCGCTCGATCCCCTCAAGAACTGGCAGCCAGTCGTCGTCCAGTTATTTTCAGAGCAGTGGCAGTCGGCGACTCGACAATTCTGCTATTCCAAACGGTTATCCTAGCAGCAGATCACAGACAAGCCTCAGCCAGTACTCCGGATATGCTCCTCCAGAGACGAGTACCAGACCAGGCACTCGCGCTTCTACTGTGCGTCCCGGAACCCGACCAAATACCGCCTCGGGAAGAAAATCACGGAATAATACAGCTTCTTCGATACTGGGACTCAGCGAGGCACAAGACATTGTTTGTGCTGTGAGCGAGGCTCGAGGCGTCTCTCCTGCGGTAGGTGTAGCCTTTGTCAATGTCTCCATCGGCGAAGTCGTCATCAGTCAGATTTGCGACAATCAATCCTATGTCAAGACCATTCACAAAATCCAGATGTCGGCTCCCTCGCGCATCCTCTTCATGTCGACCGCTTGTCCTCCGAATAACCCTAGCACCCTGCACTCCCTTGTGCAAGACCTCATCCCGGAAACCCAAATCGATGCATTGGAGCGTTCTGCTTGGTCTGAGATGGATGGATTGGAATACATCCACAACTTGGCGTTCAAAGACGACATCGAGCCTTTGAAAGTGGCTACTCAGGGCAAGTTCTATGCTATTAGCTCCTTTGCAGCAGTAAGTGCATCAGTCCAAGACAACGATGGAATTTGACCAGATTATAGGCAATGAAGTACATTCAACAGCACTTCTCTATCAGCTTTGTTCCACACTCACTTCGCATCCAATACCGACCTTCAGAAGACACCATGATGATTGACATTTCAGCCATTCAATCTCTTGAGATTATGCAGAATTTACGCAACTCAAAGTCCAAAGACTCCCTCTTCGGCTTGCTCAACCACACGTCAACTCCAATGGGCACTAGGATGCTTCGAAGCAACATTCTCCAGCCCCCAACACGTCCTGACCTTTTCATCACTCCTCGGTACGATGCGCTTGAAGAGTTGACAACTAATGAAGAAATGTTCCTGGAGATCCGAAAAGGTAGATGGCTCACAAATGCGATCAGCGAATACGACTAACACGCACAGCTCTCAAGCTTTTTCATGACACGGAAAAGCTGTTGACAAAGGTAATCCGTTCAACGTATGTAGTGGAACAATACTAACTATGTTGCGGTTGATCATCGTTCCCGCATCCGCGGATGTCCAACAAGTCGAAGAACAGATCAACCAAGTTTTGATGCTGAAGAGCTTTCTCGAGTCAATCCCCGAACTTTACACGGCCTTGCACCCTGCCACTAGTATTCTGCTTGTCAAGATTCGGGAACTCTGTCGCCCTGAGATTACTAGTCGTTGCCTTAACAAGATCCGACAGACCATCGAGGCAGACGTCACCTACATGAAATCTGCCCTGGATCTTCGCAATCAGAGGACGTTTGCAGTCAAAGCAGGCATCAATGGCATGCTAGATGTCGCCCGGCAGACTTATAAAGAGCTCACTGAGGAGATTCACAAACACCTAGACCGACTGAATGGTAGGTATACCCGCAACCAACTGACAACATGGGACTGACGAAAAAAATAGAGGCAAATGCACTCGACGCTAATCTCCGATACGACAACGGGCGCAAGTATTGGTTGCGCCTCCGAGCCGCCGACTTTGACGACCGTCTTCTTCCCGATATCTTGATCAATGTCGTACGAAAGAAAGACAAGATCGAATGTCAGACACTCGATCTGGTCAAGCTTAATTTGAGGCTTTCAGACACCTCGAACGAGGTAGTCATTCGGAGTGACGCTGTTGTGCAAGATTTATTGAAGGAACTTCGTCATGAAGTACCTCATTTGTTCCGCGTCTGCGAGTCGGTTGCCCTCATTGACATGATCACATCCTTTGCACAGCTCGCTACAACCAGGGATTATGTGAGGCCGGATATAAGCAGCACCTTGGCGCTGAAGGCAGCACGGCATCCAGTTCTAGACAAGGTCAGCACCCCATTCCTGCCCGCCGATCAGGCTAACAGGTTCTGGTAGGCCATGAATGGCAACTTTGTCCCCAACGACTACTATGCTACAGAACAATACTGCTGTCACATCGTTACGGGGTGCAATATGAGTGGAAAGAGCACTTACATTCGTGCAGTTGCACTGCTTCAAATAATGGCACAGGTCGGGTCTTTTGTGCCCGCCGAGTACGCCGCCTTTTCTATGATACACAGCATATTTGCTCGCGTCTCCCTCGACGACAACATCGAAAGCAACCTTTCCACCTTCTCGGTTGAGATGCGTGAGATGGCATTTATCTTGAGGAACATTGATGAAAAGAGTCTTGCTGTGATTGATGAGTTGGGCCGGGCAACAAGTAACCGAGATGGCCTGGCGATTGCGATTGCCATGTCTGAGGCCTTGATTCAGAGCCGTGCATCTGTATGGTTTGCAACCCACTTCATTGACTTGACCAATGTTCTTGCGGATCGCCCAGGAGTACTTAACCTCCACCTTGCATCTACCAGCTCCACAACAGAGGATGGATTGCCACACATTACAATGCTTTACAAGGCCACATCGGGTGCCATCAAAGATGAAGAGCACTACGGCATCAACCTGGCTCGCGCGATTGGGCTACCTCAAAGTTTCATCAACAAAGCGGAAGAGGTGGCAAAAGATCTTAGAATGCAGCGAGAAGCGAGCAAGCGCAGCTCAGAATCAGCCAAACTTATAGCTCGTCGAAAGCTCATCCTCAATCTACAGGACGCGTTGAAGCAGGCCAGAGATTCGGGAAGCGAGGAAGCGCTCCCGGGATACCTGCAGCGCCTACAAGAGGAATTCGTTGCTCGGATGGATGAGGTGGATAATATGTGAGCAGATGGTGCGAGTTTCCGATTTATTTTGGTATGGAATTGCAACCTAGATTGCTCATCATGGGAATATGGCATCGGGCCTTCATCATGTATATGGTGTTAATGTACTGATACGTGGCTATACGCCTGGGCGCTTATACTCTAGTTCTCGCACCCTCTTCCAAACTTCTCTTACTGTTCGCTCCTGGGTCTGTCGTCCAGTTTCTGTTTCTGAGGGGCCTGCAGGGCTGAATAGTATCAGAGTATGGTTCATGATGGTAAGAGATCAAGACACTTACCGTATCGCCAGATACAGGCGTCCACCAAGATGGGCCCTTATAATCTCAGCCGTTTCGGGGTCACTAGGAGGATTGGCGGTCGTTACCAGTCCACCAGCCTCTTCAAGAATCGCGATGCCAGCCACAACGTCCCTGCGAAATTAGTATCTTGACTTCTGAAATCGGAACAACCAAGATATGACATACCATTCCCAACAGCCGCCTTCCCACCAGATATCAAAAGAGCCCATGGCAGTATAGGCCAGATCCAGAGTTGCGCTACGTGAGAGTCAGTGCGATACGGGGGAACAAGGCATAAATATCTTACCTCCCCAAGCTTCGCATGCCATGGACCATTCCACCTTTACCTCCACGTCCACTCCGTTCCGAAGCCATATTTACAAACGACTCGACCTTTCGGTTCATGTTGCCGTCTGGAATATCTCGACGGTCCTTACCCCACTCGCATGAAAATGTGCATCCGCTGGGAGCATTAGTTGGCATGGGAGGGCACGGGTTTCGAATCAGCGGTAGTCGTTGAGTCTCGTTCAACCAGGCGCCCTGCCCTGAACATGATGAGAAGAACTGGTGAATGAAAGGAGCGTTTATGATGCCGATGACGGGAATTCCATCAACGACAAAAGCGATGGATACGCAAAACATGGGGAAGAGATGCGTAAAGTTGACGGTGCCATCAAGAGGGTCGACCACCCACGTTGGTCGGTCATCGACAAGGTAGTTTCGAGATGCGCCAGCAGAATAAGACTCTTCGCCGAGGAAGCTGATACAACGTCAGTAGTTGGAACGAGTGCCAGGATAGCAAGAGGTATCTTACCCATGCTCGGGGTATTTGCTAGCAATGGATGTGCGAATAAAGTTTTCAACATCTTAGACCGACAGTCAGCAATGACATGGAGGTCAAGATCATGAAGAAATAATACCATTGTCTGTCTTGGTGACCAAGTCTACCGAATTCTCTTTCTCGGTATATGATATAGTACTAGAAGAGGGCCCTTGGCCATCAATTCGACACTGGGCTGCAGCCATGAGCATATCGCCGGCATCTTTGCCCAGCTGTACTGCAAAATCATAAACCTCCTTCAACTGGTGGTTATCCATGTTTTGCTATAGCGTTTTCCCGGAAGATCGAAGCACAAGAAACTCAATGTCAGGACCATGCATTCGCACTTCAGGTATTTTTGTCGAAACAATGCCGCCTTGAACCGTCTCCCAGATTCTATTTCCGCAGTACGGGACAAGATGCGCTGTGGGGGAGAACATGGGGAGAAGGATTCGTTGGTTGATCGGCGTTTTGGTGGATGAAGCTTTAACCGGGCGCGCGGGGGCTTGAAGCTACGTTTGGGAGTTCAGAGAGGATGGAGATTGACGCTAGGGAATGGGAATTACACTTTGGCGAGAGTTTGGTAGATAAGGGAGGTCTACAAGTGTGTAAGAAACATCAAACATCAAGAATTATACGCAATACAAACAAGTCACTTCAATCATGTCACGTCGACTTTTACTCATCAACGGCCCCAATCTCAACCTCCTGGGCACGAGAGAGCCTCACATCTACGGCTCAACAACACTCCAAGACGTACAAAACAACGCACAAAAGCAAGCGTCAGACCTGTCAGCCACGCTCGAATCCTTCCAGGCCAATTCGGAGGGCGCGATAGTGGACCGCATTCACGCAGCGCGCGGAAACGTCGATGCCATTGTCATCAACGCGGGCGCGTACACGCACACGAGCGTCGCTATTCGGGATGCCCTAGTCGGCGTGGATATTCCGTTTGTTGAAGTGCATATTACGAATGTGCATGCGAGAGAGGCGTTTAGACATCATAGTTTTTTGTGTGATAAGGCGGAGGCGGTTATTTGCGGATTGGGGGTTTTTGGGTATTCGGCGGCGATTGAGTATGCGGTCAAGCATTTGAAGTTGAGGACAAAGTTGTAATAAGGATTTATTCTATGGTATTATGGGACTAAGTACACTAAAAGGAAATTTTCTTATGATTACTATACAATTATAGCATGGCTTGTAACTTTGGTTGCATCTCGTCTTCGGTCCGTAGACCGAGATCAATCTTCATCTTGACGAATGACTCTGCTGCTCTTTTGGCCATTTCTTCGGGAACTGCCGTATCTCTTTCTGTGAGTCTTCTGTTGAAAACCTCGAAACTCAACCAGCCTTCAAAGCCTAGACGTTGGACGACAGTTCGGAGGAGGTGTTTGCATGGTAGATACCCGCCGTATTGAGACTCGCCGTAGAATAATCTTGCATTGCGGGACCAGCTCATTCGCGATGGTTGCTCGGAGTTGTAAAAGGGATGCTTCTCATCCAATGGTTGAGATAGACGTTCGCCATCAGCGACTTGAAGAAGGAAGAGTTTTGATGTGTCCACTTCTGTCAAGAGTCTGTTGATAGACGCGCGTGTAACTTGCTCGCACTTCTTGGTCTTTCCAGAGGGTACAGCTGGATCAGCGTAGATTCTTCCCAGGATATTGTAGCTGTCGATACACAATCCAAAATTGGACCGATTAACTCGCCGGACCATGTCCCAACTGGCCTCCCACGTATCGATCCGTGTGCCCCAGCACAGCGCCTCAAAGGCAAATCTCACAACAGGCTGTTGCTGCAGACCCATCTCGGCCGCTTCGATGAAATCAGCTGCGATGACATCGAGATTGTCTGCAATTTTGTCACTGGAGACAAAACTGCTAGGAAACAGGATCAAGTCCGTCTGTAGCGCATGCACAAGGTCAAACCACAGCCGTAGCTCCTCGAGTTGTTTGTCGTGCTCATTTCGGTCGATAAGGCCGCCAAAATGCATAAAGGGTTGTAGACAGATAATTGTTAAAGAGCGAGAGGAGCAGAGGTCGTGGATTGTGCGGGCGGCGGTGATTTGGTTCTGGGGCGTGGCGCCGCCGGGGAGAGATGAGGCGAGGTCGACGAGGTCTTCGTAGAAGACTTCTATGCCTTGGAAGCCGTATTTGGCGGCCATGTCGAGTTTATGAGGGAGGGAGTGGCCGGCTAAGCAGCGGCCTAGGGACATTGTGCATATGCTTGGTTTGTGAGACATGGTGATGTGATGTAGGAGAGGTATTGGAGTGTAGGTAGGTTGATGGATGAGAGGGTATCGTATATAGGACGTGATAGCACTTGGATAGGGAGTCTTGATGACAGGATTTATTGAATAGGATCGTGGAATAACCGAAGACTAGAAACACCGCTGATGCTGTGGCAATTTGGCTCTATGATATAGAGAGATCGGAGGTTTCCTCTGACGGAGAGTCCCTTCCCCTGTTTGACGAATCATCCAATATGAACCCTTGTTTAATCGAGATGTGTATCCATCACTGGTCGTCATCTATCATAAGACGGAGACAACCGCTGTTGATACTGTCTAACACCATGTTTATCCGCCATAGAGCGCGTATTCATCAGCACTTACATCACTCACATTGGTGATAGTGACGCTGGTGGTTGTAGATTTCTTACCCGGGACTGGACTGGTTAAGTCTTTATCCGGTGGGGGCTAACACCCGGCAATTCCTTTGACAGACACTAGTACTGCCCCGGATGAATAGAAAGGTATTGACAAGTGGATATTCAGTGGGAAAATACTTGAGCCGTCTAGTTTGTAGTGGAGAGTAAACTGGATGATCCTTCCACGGTCGGAAGTCTTAGTGGATAGACAACAACCTGCAGTACTTTAGAGCTCGAGGACCTGTCTAGTTTCAAGGATCAATCACACGACTCCTATTACTATTCTTTTTACTATTCCTTTTGTATTTCCTATACTATCTTGAAATGGCTGCCCAGCAAGTATATGTCACCCCCTCCGGGGACTCTCTTCAGTCCAACCAAGTATCTCAATTGGAGCGCCATGGATACCTCTTTGGGAAGAAGTTGACGGCTTCCTTGTCGCCTTTTTTCCATAATGTTATTTATCAGGATCTTGGGTTGAAATGGGGTCAAGTGCGTCTTGACTCTGCAGATATTCCTGGGTTTCTGAAGCTTGCGCAACATCCAGACTTTTACGGTATGTACCTTTCCTCACGAGAGGGTTGAGATAGAGACTAATTGAGGACAGGCGCTTCGGTGACTATGCCTAATAAAGTCGCCATCATTCCATACTTGGATGAACTCACAGAAGAATGTCGCGACGTTGGTGCCTGCAACACCCTCTTCCTTCGTGAAAAGAATGGTCGTCGTATCTTTTGCGGCGCAAACACAGACGTCATTGGCATTAGGGAATCCTTCTACCAGAACATCGCCAACCCAGATGTCGTCTTTCACAACAAGCCCGCTCTGGTCGTCGGTGGAGGCGGCGCAGCAAGAAGTGCTATTTATGCCCTGCGCAAGTGGATGAAGGTCAAGAACATTTACCTCGTCAACCGCGACGACGCAGAAGTCAACGCCATGATCGCAGACTGCTCCGAGCGCGGTTACGGAGAGGGTTTACTACACGTAAAGACCGTCTCACAAGCTTCAGAACTAGAAGGCCCCGGTGCGATCGTCGCATGTGTACCAGACTTTGAACCCGAGACAGAAGAAGAGGTTCGCGCGAGGAGAGTCACAGAGACGTTTCTCGACAAGGAGCAGAAGGGAGCTATTCTGGAGATGTGCTATAATCCCACGCCGTTTACAAAATTGGGCGCGATTGCGGAGGATAAGGGTTGGAGGGTTATTTTGGGGACAGAGGCGTTGATATATCAGGGGTTGGAGCAGGATAAGTATTGGACAGGGAGGACGTTGGAGGAGTTGCCGGTTGAGAAGGTCACTGTTGCTATTGCGGAAAAGGTTGCGCAGAGGGCTGAGGCGAAGCTGTAGTTTTAGTAGAAGTTTAGTAGATGAGCGTGCATTGTTTAATTTTAAAGGTTAAATGGTAACTGTTCTCTTGTGAAGTGGTTGTGTATCCCGAGTGTAGGTCATCTAGGATGTTGACGATTGAGTATCACGTACCAACAACACATATAACAATAAACTATTTCCTTGAATCATCGCTTTAGTATGTTAATATTTTAAGTGAGAGACTTATTCAAGTATACACCGTTTGACAGTAAAGTACGTGATGAACGTGCATTGCCATTGAATCACTGCCATGCATGCAGCATACATGCATTGAGCAAACTCAATAAGAGGTTTATCAGGCACTCGTTCAACCTTTCCTCTCTAGCAACAACCTTCCTTCTTCAACATAACCAAGAGCCCTTCAAGTAACCGAAAAACTCAACTGTCACCTGGAACCGCGAATCCTGCTCAAGCAACTACCTCTTGTCTCACCAAAAACACCAAACTCGCGATGGCCATGCCGTCATTAGCAGCACCACGACCCCTGTTCGTCTATGGCACACTACGAGCTTTCCATCTCTTAGCATGGGCATTAACCGGCGACGCCTCACAAACCAGCACCGTTGCGCCTCTCGCTCGCCCAGCTAAAGTCCACGGCTATGCGCGCTACGCCGTTCACCATGCCGATTATCCAGCCGTCGTCAAACAATCCGAGTCTATGGTAGACGGGTACTTGCTCCTCTTTGAAACGAAGTCTCAGAGAAAGAAGTTGGATGACTTTGAGGGTGAGGCGTACAAGGTCACGCCTGCCTCAGTCAAGCTTGATGAGGATGGGAGTACTGTTGATGCGGATATGTATGTCTGGAATGGGGATATGGAAACACTTTCGAAGGAACCATGGGAACTGGATACTTTGTGAAGGAGAGATTGGAGGATTGGATTGATCTTTTTGAAGGGATGGAGATGGTTGGTGAGGAGTCTGATGAGGAAACGAGCGAGCGCAAGAAGTGATACCATATCTTAAATGAAACACAAGTATATGATCTTCATTCCCCGTTCTAATTGTTACATCTTTTGCTAGTTTCTGACAAGCCATCAGGCTACGCCCTTAGCAATATCTATCAACTTCTTTGCGAGTTCTAAAGACTTGCCCAGGAATGGACTGTGTCCTGCCGCTATTCTTGCCTCCCTCATACCCGGATTAGCCTTGATGAGATGCTCTTGAAGAGACAAGTAAAAGACTAGATCATTTTCACAGACTAGGAACGTCTTTGCGATTGTGATATCAGCCGCCGACCATGTAATGGGCGTTTCGAATGCATCCTGGGAGTGTGGTAAAAGCTGGTCAAATGCCTCTTTGGCCTCTTCTTTTGTGGTGTCGTTGTAGAGTAACTGCAATCCCAACTGATTCACATTGGAAAGTTGGTTCTTGGAAGTTAGCTGATAAAAGGCTATTGACGTTGGAGTGTAACTTACCTTAGTATAGGCTTCACCAGCATCAAACCACTCAGGCCATGTCTTTCCAAGAACAGTAAATACATCCCAGCCTCTAGTTGGAATTGCAAATGCAGCGAGGAAGATGACACTGTGAAATCCTCCTGGAAGCCCTCGCTTAGCACGTTCTTCGACCCCTTGACCTTCGGTTGCCGCTGTAGCTGGAACTCCTCCGTAGGAGTGACCAACAAGGACGATCTCTTTTCCCTGTTCAAAGTACGGTGTAGCTGTTGAAAGTACCTTTTCTTTATCGGCTTCCCAGGTTATACCACTCGTTCTGTGTCCCATTGAGGGCATGTGTGGGATGAGACATTCGTATCCCAGATCGGCTAGATCGGCCTTGAGGTACTCATAACAAGCAGGAGGGTGCCAAGCGCCTGTGGCGACGAGGAATACGAGTTTATCGGTGTTGATAGAGCCCATTGTTGCTTGATAAGTTCGAAACTGGGGAATGATATTTGAAGTGTGAAGACCATCGAGGGGAAAGGGAAAACAATCTTGGTTTTATACCCTCCTGGGTGAATGTAAGCTGACTATAGATTCCATCCTTAAGGGTTCTTGGGCTCCACGTCGTTCGAGTTTGTTGGTCGTGTATCTGCAACGGGAAAGCCGTAGTACTCCCCGGAGGGCTGTGACCCATGCCGCTCATGGAGAGGAGGATATCCGGAACATGGGTTCTCGCTTTAACTTTACTTGTTGGTTACGTGGTACACCCAAAGTGGCAGTGGGAATGGATCGTGGATGAACAACTGGCTCTGTTGAATAGCAGAGCTGACGTGAGTTCAGCTACAGTAATCTAGGACATTCAGCTAAATTTATCTTTGGGGGCGAAAGATGCTTATTACTCTCTTGTTTTAATTTACTTCGTATATTGATTTGATATTTTATGTGCCCAGGTCTCTAGCTTCAGAAGTTCAGAGGATAACTGGCAACTTTCGCCGAGTGACATGCGTTGTTGGTTGCTAACTTACATTGCGGGTTCTCCATAATTACCCCAGGTCACTTAGAATCCTTGTCAGATTCGGATGATATCGGTTACAGTATGAATCTTGGCCGGAGAGTAACTGCCAGTCAATTAGCCCATAGGGAGCATAAACTAGAGTCTTACAGTGAATCCTCCTCGCAAGAAAAGGTAGGTCAAGAATCTAAAGGTTCTACTGCCCGAGTCCGTTGCTATATATATAGCAAAGTGAACTAAAAATTTGATACCATTTCATCAAGAGCTCGTACGATGAAACAAACCCATGTAGATATTACCCAATCCTTTGTTACTACCTGTTAGTTGACAACCAACAACTGTCATTTCTTTTTCTGCGTTGTGCCGTAACAGACCCTTGATGATAACCTGATAGCTTTTTAATAGGTTTGGGTCACGATAGAATGTCTCTTGGACTGCCAAAATTGCCTGAACTTGTCCTTCGTATCCTCGATCCTCTCTCATGTTCTAGTCTTCCAACGGCCATGTCGTCCCCACCACCACCTTCGAACCAGTCGTTCTTGACTGAGTACCTCAATCATAATGAAGGTGCCAATCTCGTTGGTGTCTCCATAGCCATGATACTATTTACAGGAATCATTGTTGCTTTGAGATTCTGGTGTAGAAAACAGAAGAATACACGCATTGGATGGGATGATTGGATGAGTGTTATATCTTTGGTATGACACCACAACTCTGTGTTATGCCAAGACAAACCTAACAACGGAAAAGCCCTTCCTGTGGGCGCTAGAAGTTCTAGGGATCCTCAGTGAGTCGTTTGTTTTCATACCTCATGTTTCAGAGCACAACTAAGTCAGGAGTTAGCGGTTTACCTGGGTGGCGTCGGAAGACACTTGCCAGTTGTTCTCCAGGAGGATCCGGATATGCTCGGTCGATCCCTCTTTGTATGTCTTAATAGTTTTTACTATGCTGTTGGCTAACCCCATTTAACCTGACAGTGTCTCCTTTTTGGTGAGATAGCATATGGGACAGCTCTTTTCACTGTCAAGCAGTCCATCTTCCTCTTATACCATCGCATCTTTCTAACGAGATTTATGAAAATAGCTGGTATTGCTGTCAGTGGGCTATCTGCTGCCTGGTGGCTAACTGTTGTCTTTGTTTCGATTTTTCAATGCACGCTGATAAACAAGATGTGGCACCCGTTCATGAAGGAGGGACAATGCTTGGATTCCAACAAGTTCTTTCTCGGAAACTTGATTCCAAATATCATCATAGATGTGTTGATACTTGCATTGCTTGTCTATGAAGTCTTCAGACTACACATTCGTCGGGCAGAAAAGATGGCTATCGCTGGTATTTTCTTACTAGGCGGACTGTAAGGTTTCTTCCTTACTGGTGAATTTGTACTGACTTTGGATAGAATGGTGATTATTAGTTGCATTCGGCTTACGGCAATCATAGACTTCATCACCATTGGGCCTGATGGTGACGTTACTTGTCAGTATATCTCTTCTGTCACATCGAGTCCTTTTAGGTTGACCATTATGAATAGTACTCGTCGGGCCGTGTTGGATTTGGGCCACGGTTGAGCCCTCGATTGGGTTGCTCTGCGCAAGCTTACCAATAATGCAACCGCTTCTGAATCTGTTGTTCGGTCGGTTTATACACCAGTCTTCCACTGCCCGCGCGGAACACAGCGGTATTATTACAATCGGAGGAACCGGTTCCAAGCCCCCCAGCAAGGCTAAAGGGCCGGCGACCGATGGGGTATTCAAACGTCTTCACGACAATGATTCGGCTGAAGATCCAGTTTTGTGGCCGGAAACATATCCTACTGAAAGAATGACAGCATGCAAAAGAACATCTGTCAGGAGCACGCGGAGAGAAGGTATACCGTTGGATGCCATTAGGGTAGAGAGCAGTATGTCTTGGAAAGAGTCACGATAAATTCAGACAGCCGGTAGGTATGAAACAGGGGGTAATTGCAACTGGAAACCTGTAGTCCATTAGTCGCTACGATCATTTTATATCCGTGTATCTGTGAGTAAATGATGTGAAGTGATTTGACGCCAGCAAACTACCGTACAATTAATTTACAAGCAAATCTCTTTTTCAGGAAGGAAGTATATCTTTCTAAATATTCAAGATTATAGCATAATACATTTGTACGCAAGAGAATATAGTTATCGGCTATCTATGAGCTGGATTCGTACCTACTTCTCGCTCGGATACGAGGACCAAAGTAAAAGAAGCACCAAGGAATAGGCGCCATCAGAAATGTACAACCAGCCAGAATAGTGGTGGCCCAACCTGCTCCAAGTGATTGAAACATCTGCAACGCAAACAGTGGAAACGCGAAACTGAGGGTGTATCTGCTCAACATCATTGCACCGGAGGCCGAAGCACCATAGAGAGGTCCGTAGGCGTCCAACATGAATAGGTTTACACCAGCGTAAATCAGTAAGCATGCCAACATTGTCATGCCTTGGAAGAAGACTGGTAAGAACCAGTGGTGACGGTGCTCTGGTGTCCATCCTGCGATGAGAAGACTAACAGGTAGAAGGAAACTGCCTACCATTGCAGATATGAGACGGTTCTCAGGTGGTAGCGGATCGCTGCTATCGTGTGTTTGGTTCCATCGAATTAGACGCTTTTGATAGTAGAGGAAGTCGATGAACACGAATGGGACGCAGGCAAGTAGAGTGCCAAGGGTGACTCCAAGATAAGACAAGGACTCACCCGTGCTGTTGAAGTCATAATAGTGTCTGAAGATCCAAGGCACGGATATAATGAACGTGTACAAGAGTCCAAATATGAAGCCATTGTACAGACTAACCAGAGTGACAATTGGCTCAGTGAACAACATGTGAAGCGGCCGAAGAATGAGAACGGTGAAGAAATGACGGATGGTTCTGGCAACGGAAGTTTGCTGTGACGAGCTGTCTCCCATACCCATTCTGATGGCTCTTCGGCGTAGCACGACCTTTTTGTAGGTCTCCTTGGTGAACAGGACGGGGATATAGAGAGCGACAGTTAATATCACCGCGATCCATTGAGTCCATCGCCACCCCAAAGACCTTTGGACAAAACCTCCGGCAAGAGGACCAACGGCAGCACCGAGAGAAGGGATGGAGTAGTAGATACCAAGACTAGCACCGCGGTATCTGAGCGCACAATAGTCCATGATTGTAGCAGAAGTATTGTTGACGTTTGGCGACGCAAACATGCCAGCGAAGAAGCGGCACACAGATAAAGCGACGATATTGTTGGCAAAGCCAGAACCGAGCAGAAACATGAGAAAGATGGGTGTCGTGGCGACGTATACAGTCTTTCTGCCATACGTCTCCGAGAGAGGCGCGCCAACGAGCGGACCGCATGCCATGCCTAGATTATAGAGCGATAGAGGCAGAACAGCAGCCAGACGACCTTGACTGAACTCTTGAGCTACAGCATCTTGAGCTGGGGCGTAGATTGCGCCAGCGAAGCAAGAAGCCCATGCCAAAGCTGTGATGGACGTGATGCTGTAAATACGCATAAGAACCGAAAAGTTGCGGGGATTGTCAGGGTCGTCTGGACCTGTCCAGTCGTATGTTGCGTTTATCCGTCTGATGATCTGATGTGTCTGTGTTGGAGAGACGTCTCTTGTGCTGTCGTTGATCTCAACCATTTCTGGCTGGGAAGCGAACGCCACTGCAGCCGCCATTTTGAAATTGATGACATTGGTACTCGATATGGAGTTTTTTGGAAAGATATTGTAGACAACGTGACGTAGGGGATTGTTTATGAATACATGTTGCTCGGTAAATGGCTCAAGTCGCCGACCTAATACACAAGGGGCTAAGATGGGGGTCATCCATCTTGGCGTACGAGTGTGTATATTTCCGATTTGACAAAGGGGGCATATTTATTGAATGCCATTGTTCAAAAGTTACAATTCGGGTCTTTTTCATACCTAAATTCACAGATTACTACGTTAGACAGCTGATGCAACTGTATCGTCCAGGTGAGAGGTCATAGTAACTGAGCTTGGCAATTCTATGGTGATATAATCTCAAGTTGGAGTCTGCCAATTTTGAATCATTCAAGCTCAGTGGACTTGACAGCACTTACTACCCAGACCATTGGGTGTATGTTAGCTCAGAGGACCACAAAGATTGTAACCAGAAAAGGCTCTTGTTCAAAAGACTATAATTTTATTCGTGTATCGGTGAAATTGACCCAAGGCCGATTGCTTATCCGAGTGATCTGCAAGAACCCCCGTGGGGGTTATGTGAAGGATGGCCTATGGGAATAGTTCGGCCTCGGTCAGCCTCACCGGACTATGGGATTATAACTAGAATTGCTATTATTATGACAAAAGAGTAATGTCTAGACACCCAATCATTCAATTGCCGTTGATACACCAGGTCAGGGTACGGTTGTAATTAGGGAGGAGTATAAGACTCTATTGATCGCAGTCGATTTCTTGCAAGTAAGCACCAACTACATTGACCGTGGTGACTCAATAACTGTAGTTGTCGCAGATGAGTCAATTGCTGACTTGCAAGAGATGACTTAATAAGCGATGAAACGGCTGATCATGGTTAGGACTACTACCCCAGATGTACAATAGGGCTTAGTTGGATCTACCTGAACTTAACTTTCATGTTAGTGCTAATTAACATGATACCTAACCATGGGCGCAACTTTGATTATGAAAATAAGCGACCCATTATTCGCCAGCTCGGAAACGAAAGCATCTGTTTATACGGAAGACTATAGGGCTCACTGGCTTAAAAGTTAAAAGTAAGAGATTTTCCTTAATAGACTTACCCTATGCGTATATTATAAGCTAAAATATATATATAGATAACCTTTTATTACTCTACTGAATTTATTTATATAGTATAGTATTATTAAGTATAGGGTTAATACCCTCCTTATATTTAAGTATATAATAG